>NDGN011552056.1:0-12680 GCA_002564285.1 Tympanoctomys barrerae | reverse complement strand
AAATATAAAAAAATAAATAAATAAATAAAAAAGAAATTTTGGCACTGGGAATCGAACTCAGGACCACAAGCATGCCAGGCAGGTACTATGCTGCTGAGCTATATCTCCGGCTGTGTCCTTATTCTTATAATGGCAAGAAACACTTACATAGCAGAGGCGTTCACCAATAGTAGGGGAGGGGGGAAGCATGTACTCCCCAAATTAGGCAATCTGTTTGTTGTCTTTTGAAACAATTTTCCCTGATTATAAATATCAGCCGTGAATGCTGTTTCTTTGATCAAGAAACTGGAAATAAAATATAAGTCAGAAAGCTTTGGAGTGCATCGTGTTGTTTTTTGTGGCTATTCGTCTAGCTTGAAAAGACCAGGAGAAATTATAAACACCATAAACCCAATAGCCTCATCTCCAAACACTTGAGAATGATTCTTCTTTATTCAGTGCTGCAACGTAAGGCCATTGGAGTCAGAAAGAAAAAGATTGAAATGATATGAAATGAAATTTTTCTAAGCAAGTTAGACATATCAGTCATAATTGGGATAAAATTACGGGGATTATTTTTCAACTTGAGTAATGTTTGTCAGTTAAAAACCTATATTCAAAAATGCATTTAATTTAGTTCAGTAGAATCAGTACAAGTGATTAAAAATATTAATTTATAGGACTATAAGAACATTTCTCTAAGGGATTTGAGAATGTTAGCTTGTAAATCTAATTTTCCAGGAGGGAAAAAAGAATTGCTTCTTTATTATGGTTGCATTATTATGATAGCATAAACAGTATCTTCCCTATGAAATATGTTTCTCAAGTCATTACAAATAATTTATCATGTTAGTTAGTTTCTTCCTCCTTATCATAGCTTCAGAAATAATGATTCCATCTTAATTTATGATAGAAATATTGTACAATAAGGAAAGTGTCAGCTATAATGATGCTGTTTGTCATGATAAAAGTATGGATCCAAATTCTGAGAAGAGGAAATGATGTTTAATGCATCAAAGCATGATATTTCAGGCAGGTTCTAACATTTATATTCATTAGATATTTTCAGGGTTGAGAATTTTTTTCAGTCGAAGCAAAAAGTACTTAAGCAAAAAGTACTTAAGCCTATTCAGCTGTGAGGAAGTGAGTGCGTGATCCTCACTAAACACATATATGCTTTTCATGATAATAATAAACACATAATAAGGCTTTTCCAAGTGGCCCTTTCAGAAACTCATAATATCCATGTGCAGTCATTAAGAGTGGGCTATCAGAAGTTATTATAATGCAACAGTTATTTTAACAAGCTTTAAATCCTTGACAAATTTATTTTTAAAAGTGGGTGTAGAAGGCTTGAGCAACAATAAAAGTGGATAATGGCTAAACATTAACCTGGTTTTCGGATGACCTCTGCGACTGGCTCTAAGTTAACATCCAGAAAGAAATATAAAGGGGTATTCATTGAAAGCACATTAATATAGTAAAGTTGTGATGGATCTAAGCCTGTTTAATTAATGAAGGGATTTATTGAGCTGCATTATGAAATGTTAAGTTTTTCTGTTGTGCCTTCCAGTTATAGAAAGTGGGGGAGGTTAAAACAATGATCATTTATGAGGACTCAGGTTTCAATAATCTCTGCAAAATTGCCCTTTCTGCTAAATTAAATGTAGAAAATTAAATTAACTACTTCAATATAGAAGGTATATCAATCAAAATTAAAGAAAGAAAAAATCAATCAAAGAAATGTACATTAGTATTTGTTGATCTAGCTGAAATGGGCCAGCTGTTTGCTGAATTGACTTGACATTTTAGCTATGCTTCTGTTTTTGGAATATTACAGTGAAGGATCAGGCGTGCTTTTTTGTCTTCTGTAATTCACCTTTAAAGTTATATTTAAGTACAATTTATGTGTAGGGAATAAAATCATCCTTTCTTTGCACAGTTTGATGGGTTTTACTAGTATACGCAAATTTATAACCATCTCATGAAGGACAAACATTCCTATTTTCCTGAAAAGTTTCCCCAAACCACTAATTTGGTTTCCGTTCCTGTATTTTAGCCTTCTGCTAAATGTCCATAGGCCTGCACATGTCTAGTTTGTTGTTGTATATATTTTGAGGTTTGGCTTATTATTGCATATATTGAGTTTTTATCTTAATTACTGAGTAGCATTAGTTTACATAGACATGAAACAATTTTCTTATCCTTTAATAGATATTAGGATATTGTTCTGATTTCCTGGTTGCATAATTACAAAGTAACTGTGTTACCTATACACCAGTCACATTCGCATACGTACTTCTTTTCCTCTTAAGTGAGTATAACGGGGGAATTGGCAGGTACAACTGCAATTCCCTGATTAACTCTATAAGAACCTGCCAACCTTCCCATGGAGAGGCTACACCATTTTCCTTTCCCATTGCTAATACTTGGCAGCTTCTGTTGTCCCACATCGTCACCCACAATTTTTGTTCTTCATCTTCTTCCTTTATTATAAACTATTCTTGTATATGTACAGATATTTTTATAGCTTTTTAAATTCTATTTTACCTAATGACTAATGAGATTGAATAGCCTTTCTAGTACTTATATGTCTCTCATCTCTCTCGTAAGTTCCTGTTTAAATATTTTACATATTTTTTAAATTCACAAATCTAATATTCTGATTTTGATTTCGTTTTTGATTATACAGAAGGGATTTGATTTTGGCAGATTTGTGCATGCGCATAACACACATTCATCACTGTCATCCCACCGTTTTCCTGTCCTGCCCTTCCTTCTGCTGTCAGACATCGTGGGAATGAAATTACATATTTTTCTCATCTCTGCTTACTGTCACCCATTTTCACACATCTTACTCTCTATTATTTCCTTCTTCTCTACTAATATATATATATATATATCTCCCTTCTACTCTCCTTTTCATCTGTTTTAGATTCTGCATGTGAATAAGAATAGGCCGTATTTGTCTTTCTGGGTCATTTATTTCACTCAAAATGATTGTCTTCAGATTCATTTATTTTCTTATAAAAGGCATAAGTTTGTTATTTTCTGTGGCTGAAAATATTCCATAGTGTATATTTACCGTATTTATTTACCCACTTGTTTGTTGATGGGCATGTATGTTGGTTCCATCTGACACAGGAGCTATGCCACAGTACAATAAATATGGATACTCAGGTATCCTTATACTACATTGATTTAATGGGGTTGAATATACACCAAGAAATGAAGCAGCAGGATAAAATGTAGCTCTATTTTTGGTGTTTTTTAAAACTCAATATTGATTTTTACCATGTCTGTATTAATTTGCTTTCCCATCAACTGTGTATTGGGGTACTTTTCTCTGTCCTCACCAGCATTTATTGTTCTGTGTACTCTTTATGAAACCTATTCTAACTGGGATGAGAAGCTCAACATGGTATACAGAGCAGTCCTAATTTGAAACTAGTGTTGGGCATAAGATACAGAGTTTCTTGAGGAATTGCCACACTGATTTCCACAGTGGTTGTACTGGCCTGCACACCCACCAAAAGTGGAGATGTGTTCAATTTCGTCACAGCCACTCTAGCATTTGTTATTTGTTCACTTATTGATGAAAGCCATCGTTTCTGGTATGAAATGGAATCTCAGTGTTTTAATTTGCATCTGTCAGAGGACCAATGACATTGAACATTTTTCATGTATTTATTTGCTATTTGTATTTATTCATCTGAGTGGTGTGTATTCATCTCAGAGGCCCATTTTCTACTTTAAAGATAACAATATGCAATACAATAAGCATTGTTGATTTCCTATTATCTTGTTTTGAAATTGTGTATCATTGATTTTATTTTTTTCTTTTAAAAATAACTCTCTCTCTCTGTCTCTCTTTCTCTCTTTCTCTCATGATATATTTTCCACAGACTCCAATCTCCACACAGGCACAGCTTTCTTTACCCAGGATCAAAATCCCACAACAGAGAGACATATTTGTTACCACTGATCAATTTATATTGACACATTATTGTCGTAAAGGTCCATAGATCACATCAGGGTCACTACTAGTTTCTGCACTTCATGGGTTGGGCAAGTGTATAATGACAGATGTCTACCATTAATACTTGAAGCAGGATAGTCTCACTGTCCTAAAAGTCTTCTAAGCTCCATCTCTTCATCTTTTATCTGTTATTCCCTGGAAAACACATTATTTTATTTTTTCTTTACCACAGCTTTGCCAGTTCCAGAATATTGTATATTCAACTATAGTATGTGGCCTTTGCAGAGTGGCTTCTTAAATTTTTTACTGTGCTTAGATTTTCTGAGGTTTCTCGTGTCCTGATGTCTCAATGCTTTTTTGTTTGTTTGTTTTTTGGGGCTTGAACTCAGGCCCTTGTACTTGCCAAAGAAGTGCTTATTCCACTGAGCCATCTCCCTGGCCCCATCTCATCGCTTTTATCCCTCATTATTTGTGGTCTGCGTGTACCACTGTTACTTACTCCTTGATTGGCTGAGGGACATCTTTGTTACTTTCATGTTTTTGAAAATACAAATAAATTTCTATAATCATTTAGGTATCACATGTATTTTCAACTCATTTCGTTAACTCTCATTTGGTGTTTAGTTTCAAAATGAATTACCAAATTGTCTCATGAAATGCCTACCATGCTATGTAAAATTGCCACCCACACCAAAAGAAAGCTCTTGTTATTTTACCTCCTCACTAGCATTTCATGTTTCATAATTTTGCCTTTCAAATTGCATTTTGTTTCAGTTTTAATTGCTAATGATGTTAAATTAGTCTTCGTCTGCTTATTTCTCATCGCTTTGGTAACATGTCTGTTCTGAAGTTTTGCTAATTTTTAAACAAAGCTGTTCATTTTCTTGCTGGTGTATTTAGGAGATATTTGTGTACTTTCAGTGACAGTCTTTTATCAGTTATACATTTGCAAATTTTCCCCAAGTCTGTAGTTTTCCTTCTTATTCTCTAAATATTATCTTTGGGCCAGCCAGATTGCTCAGCGGACTAAAGTGCCTGCTTAGGCAGATGCAGAGACCAGAGCTCAGTCCCCAGCATGCCGTGCTGGCCCCACCCCCAGGGCATGCTGCGATGGCAAATGAGACGGGGCGTGGTGGCGTGTGTCTGTAATCCCAGCACTTGGAAGGCTAAAAACAGGAGAATTGTTATGAGTCCAACCTGTGTAGTGAGACCCTGAAGATCCTGTGCTAAATATATTAAAAAGGAAATAAATAAACAAACATTATCTTTTTGGAAAGTAACAGTTTTAATTGTAATTATATGAAGGTCATCAGGAGTTTTTCATGAATCATGCATTTCGTGTTGTACATAAAAAGAGAGTATTGTAGTACCTGGATTTATATTTAGACCTTTCATCTACTTTGAGTTAATGTGAAGGAGGATATGTCCAGGTCTAAGTTTGTGCTGTGGCTTGTGTTAACAGTGTGGATAACCCACTACTATTGTGGACCCCTGGACTATATACGATTATTTTTGCTGAATTCATGCACCTATAATATTTGAAAGGCAATGGAATACCCATCTCTGACAAAACTGAACAAGTGTGCGTGGAGGTCCCCTTGCTTCAGCTTTATCAGTTAAAAGACTATTTTTTTAGTCAGTGTGTTGGTTTTTCTAGTAGACTATGAGGGTTTACTTCCGGGATTTCTCTACTGTTACACTGGTGTTTTGTTCTTTGCCAGTACCACATGGCCTTAATGGTGTGTATGGATAACAGACTGTGGCAGTCAGTACTGAGCGCTAACCGGCAGGGACTGGAGGGTGCCTAGCAGTCAGCAAAGCATACCTGGGGATGTCTTCATGGCTGCAGTGAGCACAGCCTTGGGTCGTGCAGTCCCTAGGCCTTCCTCTCTTCTCTGGCTCTCGCTCTAACTACTGGCAGCCATGAGGCAAGCAGCTTTTCTTCATTATGCTCCTCCACAGTGATGTTTCTGCCTTGCAGCTAGTTGACTAAGGACTGAGCCCTGTGAAGTCATGAGGTCAAATATATTTTTTCTTCTTTATGTGTTTGAGGTATTTTGTCCCAGAAATAGGAAGCTGACTGACACAGAAACTCATTACTGGAGAACCGCGCTGTTTCTGACCACTTCTAGCTTAAAAGTCTTCATAATTGGTTTATGGAAGGAATTCGGAAAAGGTTTGGAGATTTGAGCTAAAGAAAACTTAACCTCTCTGTGCATTCAAACCTCATGATCCATGGGGTAAGGATACATACCGCTGAAGTTAGTGGCAGGCATAATTTTTCCTTCTGAGCCCCTGGTAACTTTCATTCTACTCTCTTCTTGCAAGATTTGATTTCTATGTCTTTATATTCTGCATTTGAGCTCATTTTACTTAGTACTGTTTATTATGGCCTCATTCATACTTTAGTAGGTGTCAATACAACCTTTATTTGTGAGGCTGAAAATGTTCATCTATGTATTTATATATGAACACGAAACTTCTGGTATATATCACAATCTCTTCATTAATCTGTGAATAGCTCAATGAACATTCATGCAGCTCCCATTCATGCAGCCTGGCCCACTGCATACAGTGCTGCAATGGATGTTGGTGAGTGGATTATCTCTAAGTACTTATTTAACTTCCTTTGGACATTAAATCCAAGAGGGGATTTCTCAATCATATGATAGTTTTAATTTTTTGAAAATCTTCATAATTTTTATGTGATTTATATTCATTTATTCCCACCAGAAGTTAGTAAGAGTTCCTCTTTCTCTACTACCTTTCTCACATTCATTTTTTATGTTACACCTCCTAATATGTCTTAGATGATTATCTCAGTGAGTGTTTATTTTGCATCAACTTGATTGTCATTGATGTGGAGTATCTTTTAATATGTCTTGGATATTTATATATCCCCTTGGGAAAATAACCTTCAAGCCCTCTCCTCTTCTATTTATTTCCTCTTTTATTGTTAAGTTTATTGGTACCACTTAGATATATGTAATGATCATGTTCATCATAGGGAATTTGTACCTATACATGTCATATATCATGATTCCTCTTTCTTTCCATTACTCTGCCCTTGTTGATGCCTCTTCTTCTCCTTCTTTACAAAGCTTTGTTTCTATTTTATCTTGCAAGTCTCATTTTCCCCCCTTCATACCTATCCCCTTTTCCCCTCTCTAGGGTCTCAGAGACGAATACATACTTCTTAGTATGCATGTATGAAGAAGTAGAAATGGCAAATAAGTACAAAAAAAAGTATCCAATATCACTTTTTAAAATTTGTTATTTTTGGCAGAACTGGGGATTGAACTCAGGTCCTTATGCTTGCCAACGAAGCACCTATACTACTGAGCAATCTCTCCAGAACTCACTGATCATTTGAGAGATGCAAATTAAACTTGGAGATTCCCATAAAGAATCTCACCACATAAATAATGGCTATGGTCAAGAAATCAACCAATAACAAATGCTGGAGGGGCTGTGGTAAAAAATGAGTTCTTCTTCATTGTTGATGGGCATGTAGACTGGTAGAGCTACCATGGAAATCAGTGTGGACATTTTTCAAAAACTAAGACTGGCAATCATATTTGACCTAGCTATTCCTCTTCTTAGTATCCTTTACAAAAAGATACCAAGAATCAAACAACAAATTAAAATCATCATACTACAATATATGTGTATCCATGTTTGCAATAGCTAGATGTTGGAAACAACCTAAATGTCAATTAACTGATACATGCATAGAAAAGATTATTTAGCTTTTTCACAATGGATTTAATGCAAGAGCACAGGTGTAGTGCAAACCACCACTAAATCAAAGCAAATATAGGAAAGGAAAAGACTCACATTAATATCATCGTCATCAGACATGTGGATTCCGGCAAGTCCACCACCACTGGCCATCTGATTTATAAATGTGGTGGCATCGACAAAAAAACGATTGAAAAATTAGAGAAAGAGGCTGCTTAGATGGGGAAGGGTTTCTTCAAGTATTCCTGGGTCTGAAAGCAGAGCATGAGTTTGATATCACTATTGACATCTCCCTGTGGAGGTTTGATACCAGCAAGTATTACATGACCATCACTGATGCCCATGGACACAGAGATTTCATCAGAAACATGATTACAGGCACATCTCAGGCTGATTGTGCTGTCCTGATTGTTGCTGGTGGTGTTGATGAATTCAAAGCAGTATCTCCAAGAAAGGGCAGACCTGTGAGCACGTCCTCCTGGCTTACACACTGGGAGTGAAACAAGTAATTGTCGGTGCTAGCAAAATGGATTCCATGGAGGCACCCAATAGCCAGAAGAGATATGAGGAAATTGTTAAGGAAGTCAGCACCTACATTAAGACAATCAACTACAACCCTGATGCTGTAGTTTTTGTACCAATTTCTGGTTGCAATGGTGACAACATGCTGAAGGAAAGTGCTAAGTGCCTTGGTTCAAAGGATGTAAGGTCCCTCATAAAGATGGCAATGCAGGTGAAACCACACTGCTTGAAGCTTTGGATTTCACCCTTCCTCCTACCTGCCCAACTGACAAGCCTTTGGGCCTGCTTCTCCAGGATGTCTACAAAGTTGGTGGCATTGGCACTGTTCCTGTAGGCTGAGTGGAGACTGGTGTTCTCAAACCCTGCATGATGGTCACCTTTGCTCCAGTCAACATCACAACTGAAGTCAATTCTGTTGAATGCACTATGAAGCTTTGAGTGATGCTCTTCCTGGGAACAACATGAGCTTCAGTGTCAAGAACATGTCTGTTAAGGATGTCTGGTGTGGCAGTATTGCTGGTGACAGCAAAAAGACCCACCAATGGAAGCAGCTGGTTTCACTGCTCTGCTGATTATCCTGAACCATCCTGGCCAGATCAGTGCTGGCTATGCCTCTGTTCTGGATTGTCACACAGTTCACATTGCTTGCAAGTTTGATGAACTGAAAGAAAAGATTGATCACCGATCTGGTAAGAAGCTGGAAGATGGGCCCAAGTTTTTGAAATCTGGTGATGCTGCCTTTGTTGACATGACTCCAGGCAAGCCCATGTGTGTTGAGAGCTTCTCTGGTTACCCACCTATGGGTCATTTTGCTGTTCATGATATGAGACAGACAGTTGCTGTGGAAGTCATCAAAGCTGTGGACAAGAAGGCTGCTGGAGCTGGCAAGGTCACCAAGTCTGCTCAGAAAGTTCAGAAGGCTAAATGAATATTATCCCTGACACCTACCACCCCAGTCTTAATCAGTGGGGGAAGACTGGCCTCAGAACTGTTTCTCCCAATTGGTCACATAAGTGTAATAGTGAAAGGCTGGTTGATAATAACAGTGAATCATAAAAACTTCAGAAGGAAAGGAGAATGTTTCCTGGACTTCTTTTATTTATTTATTTGTGTGTGTGTGTGTGTGTGTGTGTGTGTGTGGTAGTTTTTAAGTTATTAGTTTTTAAAATCAATACATTTAATGGAAACAACTTGACCAAAAATCTGTCACAGGATTTTGGGATCCATTAAAACAAAGTTTAATGAGAAAAAAAGAAAAAAACAATTTAAATATAATGAAGTACTATTCTGAGATAAAGAAGGATAAACATGAGGCATTTATAGCTAAATGGATAGACCTTGAGCCCACACACTTAGGTGGAATAAATTGGACAAACATCTATAAATGTGTCATTGTCTCTGTGTTGTGAGAACATGAACATGTAAATAAGAAGCTTTTCTCTTTCAAAATCGATTTTTCTTCCCTGTTGATCTATGTGAGTTGATATTTTGGACGCTACTCCCTTATCACACACAGCTTGCAATTGATTTCTCCTAAACTTTTGGTCATTTTTTCTTTTTGTTGCTTTTTTTCTTTACTGTAGAGTGTCACACACTTATTCCATTTTCTCTTGTAGTATTTCACCACCACTCACAAGGTCTATTTGTTCATTTTTGCGTGAACTTTGAGTGTGAAATCCAAAGACACTGTTAAGGTCAATAGTACAGGTTATTTCTTCCATGTTTTCTTTTTTCAATTTTAGGAGCTTTGTTTAGGTCTTTAATCCACTTTGACTTAGTTTTTATGTGTAGTGTAAGACATAGGTTCAGTGTGGCCCTTTATTCTGTAGCTCTCGTGCTTCCTCAAAAACCAGCAATGGAAGACTCTTGTGTTTCTTTTTTGTCTTCTTAGTGTTCTGTGCCACATATGCTTGCATTTATATATGGGCTTGATTTTTTTTGTTCCCCTGGACTCTATGAACAGATTTTATGCCATTTCGGTTTGATTACTGTAGTTTTTTAAACATAATTTAAAATAAGGAGTTGGATGGATCCAAATATGCTCTTGTATACTGAGCTCATTTTTACTATTCAGCGTCTTTTATAGCTTTATATTAATTTTAGAATTTAAAAAAGAATTCTTTGATACGTCTTTGAAATTTTATTGGAGATTGCATTTACTCTGTGTATCATTTTAATCAATAGTGACATTTTACCAGTTTCAACTATTCCAATACTTGAACTTGAGATATTTTCCATGTATTTTTGTCTCCTCCAATTTCTCTAATTGATATTTATACTTTGCTGTATATAATTCTCTCATTCCAAGCTAAATTTAGCCCTAAATATTTTATTCATTTGGTACATCGTAACTGGGATTATTTTATTTATTTCATGTTCAGATGGATCGTTATAAAGAAGTAGAATTTATTTTTGTTTATTTTAATAATCATGTTACTGTACTGCATTCATTTCTTAGTTCCAACAATTTTTTGATGCACACTTTATGCTTTGCTATAGAGTTATATCAGAGTCAGATCATGCATTTTTGTGTTGTTTTTGTCATGGCTGCTTTCTTGTCACTGAGGCACAAAGCTACACACTCCAAATGTGGTTGGTTGCAAGGCAGAGTGGCATGGAAGAGGAGAAAAACTTCATGGCATGACAGATAGAAGCAGACAAAATGATCAAGGGCACAGACAGGGAGACAGACCCCTCCAGGCTGTGCCCCAGTGAGGACTCTTCACCTCCCTGCATCACATTTACCTATAAATATGCAAGTGGATGAATCCACTGATGAGTGTCATGCCCCCATGGTCCAGCCAGCTCCCCAAACCACCCAGTATTAGCCCTTGAGGCTTTAGGGAATATCTAGGCATAAACCGTAAGAGTTTATGTGACTGCTTGCTCCTACAAATACTAAGACAAAGAATTAGCATCTTCCCATTATATCAGAGCTTTAGAAAAGTTTTCAGCTTTTGACACTAATCACAATGTTATCTATGGGATTATCACAAAGACTTTATTATTTTGATAAATATCTTTTAGCAGTTATTTTGCTGAAAATTTCACCTTGAAACAATGTTGAACTGTGTTAAGTATCTCTCTCTCTCTCTCTCTCTCTCTCTCTCTCTCTCTATTTAGTAAAGGTTCTCCTTATGCAGCTCTGACTCATAGTGATCCTCCTGCCTCAGCCTCCCCAGTGCTGGATTACAGGTGTGTGCTACCACACCCAGTCTTGGTGGCCAGCTCAGTGTGCCCAGGGCCCAGGTGGCATGTGGTACTGTTGTAGGCAGTGGATTAGATAGAAATATTATAGGCAGTCAGACAGGCCCAGGCCCTCAAAGGAGATAAAAAAAAAAAAGAAGAAAAGATACCTTGCAACTGTGAGGGAGATGGATGCTCCCACCATGGGCCAGGACTAAAGACCAAAGATCAAACAAATGCTGACCTCCCTAAAGATTGGCGTCTGAGATTGATCATCACCCTGAGGGAGCCAGAAGAATCATTGATCTGACTATTACTGGATGGCTACCTGATAAAGTCCTGTTCTGCATTCATACCTGCTTGCTACGTGACTTGCTTCCCCATTTGGTCCTGGACTTAATCAATTTTACCTGAGCAATGGTGCTTATAATCCCATTGGTTGACCATAGTTTTAGCCCACCTCATGCCCACCTAAGTGAGTTCCCATGTTCTCCACCACCTTAGACCCACCTTACCGCATGGATTTACTCTATAAAAGTGTCTGAAAGTGACAGCTTCCCAGGGACAACCCACTCAGGTCCCTCTCCTGTCCCTCTCTCAGACAGAAGTTTTCTTTCCCCCAATAAATATATTCTTCTCATAAACTCCATTTGTTCCTAAAATTCATTCTTTGGTTTTAGAGAACACGAACTTGTCCAGGTCAGGTCGGAAGATCAATTTTCCCCTACATCATTTTGAAGTTACCTGTATCATTTGGAGGTCACCCACCGAGATCAGTTTTTCTCCCTGTATCAGGACTAGGGATTGAACCCTGTTCTGCACACTTGCCTGAGCAGGCACTTAGTCCTAAATCTCTTCTTTATTCCCTTAAAATGATCAAATAATTTTTTATGATTTTTTTCAGCTAAAAGCTATTTTAAACTGATTTATTTGTATATGTTAGAACAATCTTGCATTTCAGGGCTAAATGTCATTTGATCATGATGTGTAATCTCTTTCATATACTAAACTCTACTTATTTGTTAGTATTTTGGTGAGGTGTTTTGTTCATCAGGGAAATTATCCTTTGATTTTTCTGTTTTATCTTTTTCCTTCTGGGTGTCCATATGATTATAGCTTATTAAATGAGAATGAAAATATTAACACTACTTTTCAAAGAGAGGTTGAACGGGGCTGGGACGATGGCTCAGTAGAATAAGCGCTTGCCCGGCAAGCACAAGGGCCTGTATCCAATCCCCAGTTCTGCAAAAAAAAAAAAAAACAAAAAAAACAA
>NDGN011552043.1:340-22869 GCA_002564285.1 Tympanoctomys barrerae | reverse complement strand
GAAGAAGGAGAAGGAGGAGAAGAAGGAGAAGGAGAAGGAGAAGGAGAAGGAGAAGGAGAAGGACAGGGCAGAAATTGGGGCGTGGGTAGCTCGGAGACTCCTACAATAACTCAGGCAAGGGGTAATGGAGACTTAGACCAGGGTAGTAGCAACAGAGGATGGAGGTGACATGGCAGTATTTTGGATGCATTTTAAAGTCACAACTAGTGGGATTTATGATAGATCAAACTTGGGTTTAATCAATTCCATTTGGCTTAAGCAACTGTAAGTGTGGAATTGTTCTTTCCTGAAATGAGGAAAACTCTGGGAGGAGTAGGCTTGGGAATATGTCAGTAGTTCAGCTTTTGTCACATTGGTCCAACCAAGTTTCACTGCAAAATCGATAGGTGAGTAATAATTTAAAGGAGATGGGAAGGCAAAACTTGAGAAGACTAAAAGTGGTTGTTTGAGAGACCCATAGCACAGTGCAGCCTCGGACGCATTTGGGCCAGCTAATGCCACTCCGTTGTCCATTGCAATCTCCCTGCACTCCAGGATACGTGAGCTATGTTTACTCATTATAACATCCTCCCCTCAGCTTCTCCTTCTCCTTCCCTTCCAAGGAAGCAATTTTGGCGAAGACTTTCTGGAGAATACTAAGTACAAAGGAATCCGAGGCCTGTATCCCCTGTCTTCTGTCCTGTGGTAACAGCATGACAGTTCTCCACATTTAGCGCCACTCACAGCAGAAAGAGCAGGGATTGTGATAAAATATGAACTCCTGGCCCCTTCCCAAGCCTTTTCATTCTGAATTTCTAGGGGAAAAGCTGGGATCTTTCTGTTGCAGACACGGCAAGTAATTCCTTGGAAACTGAAGTTTAAGAACCACCAACACTAAAGACAATGACCCTTCCCTGACATTTTTCCTCAGAGGCAGATAATTTCTAGCCATGATGTGGTGACTTACAGCCATTCTGCAATTTTATGATAATGTGTACTCATCACCTAATCAAACTGCTCCAGTTGAGTTAGGTGCCGGCTGGCTCGGATTCCCCCTCACATTGTCAGGTGATTGCTTCAGCCAAAGGCCCTCTGCCAAATATCTCTCAGTTGAACTTTGTGGATTGAGGAGTACGGGTGGACACGTGAATGCCAAGTCTCTTCTTTTATATTCTAAGAGTTTTCAAACAGTGAGTATGACTCCATTCCACGCTTTCAAGAACAGGGACAGTGTGCCTCTCACATTCTCAACTACAGTGAAGCAGCAGTCTCTTCACGTTGCTGAATGTTTCTACGGCACAAACAGGACTTAAAGTCACACGTTGACTTTTGGAAACCATTTTATCAGGCTCGTCATTGCCCGTCTTCCTATTGCATTAAAATGCCAGCTCTGTGAGGGCAGGGTTAAGACTGTTCATCGCTTTCTTCACAGTGGGTAGAAGAGAGACTGGCACACAGTAGTCATTCCCTAGACAAATAGATCCATCCCACTTCCTGAAGTGAAGAACCAAACCTGCATGCATTTCCATCTGTGGAATATCACTGCTTCCTGTCATTTACATCTACATTCCTCACCCCACCAGTTAACTACCCCCTATATAAATCTGTACAGTTTTACTTAACATATAACTTTCTGGTGACCCCATAAAAAATTGGCAGAAATTCTCGGAAAGGATGATATTGTAATTGGTCTGTGGGGGATCCAAAGAAGGATAAATTTCACATTATTCATGTTTCCAGATGGGCTTCAGTCCCCAGGGCCATCATTCCAGAACCTTTTCTCAGTGTTAAGTTTACTCCAAGAAACATAAATAGTGATTTAGAGCTTGATGGCTCCCACAAAAGGCTTCCCTGTTTGGGTGCAGGGTGGGAAGTAGGGCAGAGAAAGAGGCAGCTGGAAGCAGGGTGAGGGGCTCCCATCCACGGGGAGAGCACTGTGTGTGAGGAAGGTGCAAGGGTGTAGTTTCTCTGAGGAATGGGAGCTGAGCGGGGCACAAGCTAGAGATGGACTTACCCAGCCATGGCCAGAAGCACAGGAAGCTGTGAACAGCAATAACCCTGAATGTCACCATGCCAAGGTTGGAGAGGATGGGGTCTATTCCTACCCTTCCGTGAACACATCTTCAAACACCTAAGCTGGTGTCCAAATCTTCAAGCACTTCTAAACTAGTGTTTGCTGTACCACTAAGGTTAATTGTCATATGTTTGGAGCACTTCCTAAGCTACCATAGTAATACCTTCAACAAATCTTTGCATGCCAGTTTCTATGCCAGGGCTATAGCCAATGGCAAGGGTGTGGGCTTAGCACCAACTTTACTCGTGCATTTGTCTCCATGTCTTGGTCTTAGATTCTGCCCCTTCACACACTTCTCAACTACCCGATATTTTCCAAAAGGTACATTCTTTTATTTATTTATTTAATTTTATTGAGAAACAAATATCAATGAGACAGTTTCAAAACTGATTAGTAGGACAGTTTTGATAATTAATGCATTGCATATCGTTGCCTTCATAGTGGTTATTCATAGTACAAGATGCAGACACGATATCTTGCCCAAACACTCTTACTACAAATCTTTCTTCTCATTGAATTAAGAGAAAGTAGCTGCATATCTATCCTAACTATTGTATATATATGTAGATACAAAATGATCCTTCATTTGTATCCCCTTTTTTGTTTAGTTTTGTCAGAAATGGGTATTCCATTGCCATTTAAATATTGTAGGTGTGTGAATTCAGCAAAAAGGTACATTCAGAGGCAGGAGATCAGACTACATTTTTCAGGAGTCTCAGTTATGGGCTAATGGAACCCTCATATTCTAAAGAGATGATGACATGACTTATGGCTCCAAACATAGAGCCAAACACATATTAGGCATTCAATTCATGCAAGTGTAGAATTTCAGGATGATTTTGAATGGAGGGAGGTTTATTTGTCAAGCACACTGTCGTGGTTTGTCTGGGCTGCTGCAAAGCCTCCAACCTGGAAATGTTTTCTTTACTCTTGTCCTGCAAGGTGTGCTTTCCACTCAGGAGCCAAAGCCTTTTGTCACAGCTCAGCCCTCCAGTGGCTTTCTGTTGCAATCAGAATAAAATTCCATCTCCCTGCAGGATCTGCATTGCACTAGGGTGGGGCTCTGCTTATATCCGCGACTTCTCCAGAAAGTCCTTCTGGCTTACAGTTGACCTGAAGTTCTTTTTCCCCTTATCTTTGCTTGCTTAGCTTTTCAGATTCACTGCTCGGCTCAAATGCTTTCTCAGAGACTCCTTCCCAACCTCCCTGTCTAATACCTTTGTTCCTTTTCCCACAGCTTCTCTTTATCCCCTAGCATATTTCATATTCTTCCCAGTAGGAATATTATAGCAATTTATAGTAATAAATATTTATTGAATGAATATGTAACACAGTTATTAAGTACCCAAGGGTTTCCTGGAAATGTCTGACAGTTAACAGAGTCTCAATAATTTGGCAGTTCTTTTTAAATCATATTTAAACATGGTACATGACAGACTTCTACTGCACAGTACTAACATAGTACTTGATCTTTGTTTTGTTAAATTATCTTGAAATAAATTAGCACCAGTGGGGTGGGGAGATGGCTCAGTGAAATAGGCACTTCCCTGGCAAGCGCAAGGGCCTGAGTTCAATCCCTGGTTCCGCCAAAAAAAATAAAAAAATAAAATAAAATAAAAAATAAATTAGCACCAGACCAGTGACTAGAGCAATCACGTGACCAAAGAACCCATTGACTGGTTCAGACAGTGATCCAGGAAGCAGAAAGAATCACCGGGCCTGCCAGATAGCTCAGTGGATTAAAGCACCTGCCTAAGCAGATGCAGGGACCAGGGTTCGATCTCTGGCCTGCTGTGCCAGCCCTGCCCCAGGGGACGCACTGAGTCAATGACTGAAAGTGGGCATGTTGGCTCCCACCTGTAATCCCAGCGCTTGGAAGGCTGAAAACAGGAGAATCACTATGAGTCCAATCTGTGTAGCAAGACCCTGTAGACCCTATACTAAATACATTTAAAAAATTAAAATAAAATAAAAAAGAAGGAATTCCCATTCTGCATTTCCTACTGGAAACATGGAATGTGGCAGAGACTGGCAGCCTGGCACTGTGTGATAAAAGGAAGGGTGCATGATGGCCAGAGCTGTGTGACACATGACAGCGGGCGCTGGAAGGTGCTCTTGGGCTGGCGTCACCAGGAGACCAGAGATTGGTGGGATGGCCCCTCCTTTACATGCAGCTGCATTTGCTGGGTTTCACAGTCTCTCTCTCTCTCTCTCTCTCTCTCTCTCTCTCTCTCTCTCTCTCTCTCTCTAGGACAGGGTCTTGCAATGCAGTTAAGACTGGCCTTGAGCCTACTTTGTTGCCTAGGTTGATCTCGAACTCACAAGAATCTTCCTGTCTCAGTCCTACTAAAACCGATATGGAGAAAATTAAAGTTTATCTGTTTTTTTCTTTTTTGTGGAGGGGAGTATGGTTACATGTGAATAGCACATTGAGTTTTAGCAGCTAGCTAAAATTCATATTTCATTTGTCAAGTATTTAGCAACTGTCATCAACAGGTTAGTGCAAATTGCCCCTCCCTCTGCCCTCCTGACTAACCAGATGGCCATATTTGCATATATATCTGTCTATATTTTTTCTTCCCTCTGTCCCTTTGACAGCACAGTATCAGAAATAGCATACCAGAGCCGGCCAAATAGCTCAGCAGATTAAGACACCTTCAAGCAAGCTCAGGGGCTGGGGTTTGATCCCTAGGCCTGTGGTCGTGGCCCTGCCACTGGGGTGCATTGAGACAGCAATTGAAACTGGGTGTGGTGGCTTGCAGGCTTGTAATGCCAGCACTTGGGAGGCTGTAAATAGGCGAATCCCTATGAGTTCAATCTAGTAGTGAGACCCTGAACACCCCGTAGACCCTTCCCTAAAATACAGAAAAAAAAAAAAAGAAAGAAAGAAAAAAAGAAACAGCATAGTGTCTCCACAGATGTTCTCTGTTGGAAATTGCCGAGATGTTTTGCCTGTAGGCAACCATTTTAATAACTTAAGGTCAAAGACTGTTTCTTTTTTTTTTTTCTCAAAGAAGTGACCATCAATAAAAACAATTTGTCAGCCACTAGAAATTTGCAAGTTTTCCAATCCTGCTGCACTGGAATGTTCTCAATCTCGTGAAACAGTTTTCCATTCATACAGTTTCACTTACATTGTCCCAAACCGGGCAATGGCTTCACTGCCTCATGGAAAGGAGGCTGTGTTCCACGTCAAGCATGCTTTCCACACCTGCAGAACACCTGGCCAGAGCGAGACTTCTACTCCTTTCTCTTCCCAGCTCAGCAGAATGACTATCTCTCAGGCGATGGAAAACAAACACGCTTTACTGTCTTCCTCTCTCCCCCTCTTCTTGAGCCACAGCCTGCGGAGAACTGTGGCTGAGAGCCACTTCCTGGGGCCGCAGTTCCAGACCTTCTTTCCCAACTGCAGACAAGAACTTAGTGGGGGCTGAAGCGTTATCTCGGGCCTCACAAGCACTGCCTCAGGAGCACTGCTGGTCACCACTGTGCAGGGAATGAAAATCAGAGAGGAGGATATGAATTTTTCTCACCTCAAAAAAACCCATGAGAGAGTCTCCCAAGGTTTATAGGAAATTTGTTTCTGACCCAAGGGTCAGAAAACCGCTATGAATTTTAATTGGCTGCAAAGTAATTGCAATTTCATCTCCTACTATGTTAGAAAAAAAAAGTTAAAGAAATGAATTTAGCATATTTTTCTTTTTTTCTCTTTCCTTTGTTTTTTCCTTTCTCTTTATTCTTCTTCTCTTCCTCTGTATTTTTCTTTTGCCCCAACCTTCCCCTCCTTACCCTTCCCTTCCCTTTCTTTCCCTTTTCCCTTCTTCCTCCTTTCTACCTTCCTTCTTATAAGCCTAACCCTACAACTGGCAAAAGCCTAGCAGAGGGGGTGGGCAGTAGACATATGGAGCCACAGTAAGTTCATTTTCAGAGTTTTCTCTTGAAGGGAACTCTGCAAAACTACATTTTTGATTATAAATCTTCCAGGATGATGGGAAGTTATCCTGCTACTGCGCCAAACAGGCCAAAGCACTGCTGTGTTGCTATCAGACCAGGCAGAGTAGGCAGGAGACGCTGAGGGGCAGGGTGCCAGAGGCTGGCCACCACCCCCCCACAAGTCCAAGGAAAGCCATACCAATTCGCCTTTATTTGGAGAAGCTGGAGTCCCAGGTCTTTGACATAATTTCCCATCTTTGGGGACTTTAGAGATTCCATCTTTGTCCCTACACATTCCTACTTTTTTTTTCCTTTAAAAAAGTCTTCCTAAAAAATAAATAAACAACTAAAAAATAAAAAAGTCTTCCTGGCATTTCTCTGCTTAGACATGTGTTTCTCTCTCTTACTTGGTGTCTATTCCATGTATACTATTTAAACATTTATTGTTGAATCAGCGAACATCTAAATATCTATAATCAAACTGAGCATTCTTTCTGGAAATTTACATCCATCCGTTCACTCTGTGCATTCCCGGTCCCCTTTGTACCTTGTCTTCATTTATCACAGTGGCTATGAATTCAACTTCCCAAATTCTGCTGTTGGGAGTGGTCCAGCTCCTGCTGGGGACCTACATGTGACCTATCAGGCCTGCCCTTGGCAATGCTGGGACTGTCCTGGCAGGCTGGGATTGTCTTGGGGAAGGTGGCCCCCCGCAGCAGGCTGGGTCACCTGTGCACCGGGTCTCTGCAGGGCGGCAGGCAGGGGGCCCCAGGATCCTGTTTATCCTGCGTCCATGCACTCCCCGTGGTAGCAGAGCCTCCCTTTGCCAGTTCCAGAGGACCTGGGAGCCTCCCTTTGCCAGTCCCAGAGGACCTGGAAGCCTTCCCTCTGACTCTAGTTTTTCACTGAGCCCTGAACCCTCATTCTCCTTCCACTGGGCCCCAGGCTCATAAAACTCATGAAATTGCAGGTGCCTTTTGGGTGGGTCTCCTCGAGAGTGGAGAAAGCCCCACATCTGTGCTGATCCACCAATCTTCCACCCATGCAGGTGCACCCTGGGGAGGGCAGCTCTGCTTTGTCTATTGCAGTAAATGATTAAAGGCCTTGCTGTTACTTTCATCTTGGTTTGTTGTCTCAGTCTTCACTGTAATTGGTTACTCTGATAACCGACAGCTTAGTTTAGCTCCCACCCCAACCCTCCAGCTGCAAGCTCCTGACAGCCACGTGGCACCCTTTTGGACAATTAAATCTCAGCAGAAGTCAGCTGCATGATTTATAAGCATGGGGGAGAGGCAGTATTGGGAGATGCAAATGAGCCAGACCCTAAGTGCTGAGAAGAAAAGGTGAGAGAGTTGGGCTCTTGGTCACGTTGTTGAGTCACTGCAATAGCTTAGAGAGATCAGTCTTTACATTTCTTGTGTTAGACAAACTTGTTATAGTAATTTATAAATATATCCACAAATTCTTTGCCCTCACCAAAAGAAAATGTTTAATTCCCTTTCCCTTAATTATGGGTCAACCTTCTGGCTCATGGTACCTAACAAATTGAATGCAGCCATATGCTAGAGAGACCACATGGAGAAACCACAAAGAGATAGATGTCCAAGGAGCCCCAGCTGTTCCAGCCTCCAGATGTTTGAATCTTCCCAGGCTCCAGACAAGTGAATGAATGAGCCTTCACACGTGGGTGATTGCAGCCCCTCTTGTGTTGATTGCAGATCCCTTCAGCTGAGGCAAAGGGGAGCGCAGACAAGCTGTCTCTGTTGAGTCTTGACCAAATTGCAGATTTGTAAGCAAAAAGAGTGTTTGTTTAAACCACAAAGTAGTGGGTGTTTCAATACATAGCATAGATAACCAAAAAGGCTCTGTTCCTTGAAGCCATAGTCAAGTAGGCTGCTATTTATAGCCAGAGGCATTCCTAACTCCTCAATGCTGCAATGTTAAGGAGGAGAAGGAAAAGCCATAATCCTATCAAGGTAAGTACAAGAGGCTTCTAAGTACATGCACTTTCAAAGCAAGCCTCAGTTTTATAACCTAAGAACTCAAGTGTGATTTAGAGCTGCCACATCACAGTGTATATGAAACATAAATGTGGTTGTACAAAATTTTACATGAAATAGATTTCTGTAATCTAAAATGTTGATCAGATTGAAAGCTTTTTCTCTACTCTTTTTGGGTAAGAACTAATATTCGTTCATCAAGAACTTGCTATGTACTAGATACTAAGCACACAGTAGTGAACAAGATAATTGACAGAGGATCCTGCCCCCATGAGGTGGGTGGTCTAGCACTGGAAGAGGCAATGGAAATGGAAATGAATATTAATGTGATATTTTCTGATGATGGTGAAGGCTGTAAAAACAAAAAAATGAATGTAGGAGCTGCAGGGAGAAGGGAAATAGGCTTTTTTAGGATAGTTAGAAACAAAGGAACCAAGTAAATGAGTCATTCCCTTCCATCTGACCCTAAAAAGCACCCAAAGATTATTGCTGCTTCCATTATCTTAAGAGGGGGACGAAATGAAACAACAAAACCTAGAAGACCAGCACGAGCACAGGTACTACGGTGCTTGTACCGTGGGAGATCCAGCGGGAGGCACCTAAGGCAGAGGCATCCGACCTTTAAATTCTGAGAGCCTGAATCCCTTCCCCACCTTTTTTTCTTGCTGCCTTTCTGGCGATTTTCAATAAATGCAGCTGCTTACTACTAGGTAGTTGATTGGCCACTCTTTCCTCATTGTACACAGAGACCTAGACTGTTATTGGCCCATTCAACTGCAACACCTTGGCCAAAATGCCAGGGAAGGCCTTCCAAGGGCACATTAGAAATGATGGGACTTGGGGCCAGGGAGATGGCTCAGTGGAATAAGTGCTTCCCTGGCAAGCATAAGGGCCTGAGTTCTAATCCCCGGTTCCGCCAAAAAAAAAAAAAAAAAAGAAATGATGGGACTTGGCTGATGAAAGAAGGCAGCTGTGTGGGGCTCTGGGATCAGGTGTTCAGGCCGAGGGAATAGTTAGTGCAAAGGCCCTGAGGCTGGAATAAACCTGGCAGGGCTCAGGAAGGGAAGCAGTGGAAGAGCACAGTAATAAGTAAGGGAAGGGGAGGCAGCGCCCGGACCACTTATGTCCTCATGGGCTATAGTAAGGAATGAGGATTTTTTTTAAACTGTTAAGAAAAGTTTTGTGGTTTTATTGTATCATGAGGCACTAAAACATCTGAACAAATCAATATTTGGGTGGTGAGGCAGCTGCTTTCTCCTTCATTTCTTGGGGTTATTAGAGCAAATTGTCAGTAGATTAAAAAAAAAAAAAAAGACAACCTTTTGCATTACTTAAGTCTTTCCAAGGCATGCTCTGGTACAACACAATCTTCTCCTGCCAGATGCCACTAGTCTAGTGCCCAGACATCATGCACAACACTGTGGTGGCAGCAGCATGCCGCACCCACTTCCAGCACGGCCCTGCTTGCTTGTCTGTGATATTTGGGGCATCTGGAGGAGTGTGAGAGTATCAGGAAGAGGAGGGAGAAGGGAGCAGCATGAGCGCCAGCGGGGAGGAGGTCAGCCGACGCTGTGCAGGGCAAGCCTGAATGTATCATTGGTGCAAGCGTCACTGAGGTCCTTTAACAAGAACACCTGGTGGAACCCCATGATGGGATCTTCATCAGCCTTGAGCTGACCCACAGCCATGCTGATGATGCAGCTGTCTGGTGTAGGCTGATGGTCCTGTGCTGTGACGCTGTGCTGAATTTTCTGAAACAGAAGGCTAGACAACTTCTCCACAATGGCAGCTTTCCCCTGGAACTGCTGTCCCTCCCACAGAAGGCATGATACATCAATATAAATTGTGTCTAGTTGGGTCTGTCATTATCAAATAACTGGTAGTAATGTTGAATGAAGCTGGATCCAATCTGCTCCCAAAGTGGCTTGTCTCCCATTCTGAAGTGTCATCCAGTATCACAGAGACCCGAGGGGCTGGCATGATGGCAGCAGCCAGGAACGAGCATTTTATTATAGTGCAATGTTCAGCATTAGGAGTTTATGGATAGGTTAGTGACAGAACATGACAATGGTGGATTAGCCAGTGCTCAACTTGTAACACCCACGTGAACTAAGCCGGGTTCTGGGGTGGATGGCCCGCCTGAGGGTTGTTGCGCTGGAGGAAGACGATGCACTGTTGATTCTCCTGGAGAAGCTTGCCACACTGGCTTTCCTGGTATGAACTCGGCTGTTCTCACTGTTGGAGGAGCTCAGGTCCTTACTGCCGCTGGAGGGCTGCAGTTCCTTCAGGGGAGCTCTGGTCTTCCCCTTGAGCATTGCTTCTGGCTCGAGTGCAAATCCCTCCAGCTACTGGCAGAGTCTTCATCCTACTGGTACAGACTTTCTAGTTTCTACCACTGACCTTTGGGCCTTCTCAGTGAAGTTCCTTTATACAGACTTCATGAGACATTGCTGTAGGCTCTAGGCCTCCAGCTGGACCTATGTCAGACATTGCCCTGGGATCCAGGCCCTCAATTAGATTCTTTGGGTCTCTAGTGTGTGGAGAGACCTCCTGCACTCTTCTGTGAATATTATAAAATAATCCTATAAATTATGTGCTTTTTATTAAGTCTATGGTCCTGTAAGCCCTGACCTCAACAATGGTTTATCTCTTTAAAAGAGCACTCTGTAGAGAAAGGAGTACAGAGCAGCAAGCGGCAAAGCCAGGATCCCAGTTAAGCGGCTCCAGCAGTAAGCAAGAAGGGATGACTGCAGCGTGCATCCCTGTGGGCAGGGGAGCTGGGTAGCAGCACGAGCTCTGGGGTCTTGGGGATGCACTTTGAAGGAGCTGTGGAGACTGTTGCCAGGGTGAGAATGGGTGTCCACATGGCTTATCAATTCTTATGAGGCTCGGTGGGTGTCATCATTGGGACATCCCATCCAATTGTCCTTTTAGACTGTTGATATATTTGAAGGAGAAACCAAAGGAGCCAGACGGACAGACACCAAGTACTTAAAAGCAAGCCAGACATATCCTGTTAGTTGTTTCAAACAGGTGCCGTTAGTTACTGCCCCTCCCTGATTGTATGGCCCCAAGCTGTGGAGCCCCTTTCTAGTGTCATCTTTCTAGTTCCAGGTTCTTTTTGTTCCAAATCAGAGCACTAGAATTTGGATCACTTAGGATTTAGCATGAGTCATTGTCACAGTTTAGATCTAAAATGTCCTGGAAGCCTCATGCATTTGGAAGTTGATTGGATCGCAAGAGTTCTAGATTTATTCACTTATCCGTGGACTCCTCCACTAAAGAGTCCACAGCTGAGTGTTAGGAGGTGGTCACAGGGCTTGATCTCGATGGGTGTATTCTTCCTCTCTTCCTTCTCTCTGTTTCTGGCTTACACTGGCAAGGAGCTGCCTTCCAGCACTCTGCTTCTGCTTTCCAGCCAGCCAGCCATGGGCTGAAACCGGCAGCCAAAATAAACTTCTCCTTTGAGATGTGAGTGTCAGGTGTTTTGGCTCAGTGACAGGGAAAGTGATGAAGACAGCCATTCTTGTGGGACCTAGAGAAAGGTAACGGATGCTGCTAATTAGCTTGCTAAGTATTCTCTACAACTAGAGGATGGCTGGTTGCAACTAGAAAACGGAGGGCATTTATCTCTTTATTATGTATGAATCCTATTACATGATCCACACAGGAATTTAGGACTAGTTAGCTTAGATAGATTGGTGTACAGGTACAGGCTAATGACAACATCATGGATTTGTGCTCTGTCACTCCTTTTAATCTAGGGCTATGGGCTCCATCTCTTATGGGACAAGTTGGTCACCGTGTCTGATTTACTAGCCCAAGATCATGCTGTCTGGGTTTTCATTCTATGTTTACCTGAATTTCTAGAATTTGGTGACCACACTAGAGACATTTTGAGGGCATCTTTACTAAAACTCAGCCTTCTGGCAATCAACCTGTTCTACAGTTTCTGAGAAGTGGTATGTGACCTGTGTGTTGGTTACTTTTCTTTCATTGCTCAGACAAAATACCTAACACACAAAATTAGGGAAGGAATGGTTTGTTTGGCTCATAGTTTGTGGAGGTTTCAGTCCATACTCAGCTGGCTCCAAAGCAGGGTGACACATGGCAGAGGGTGACAATTCATGGAGGTAGAAAACAGCAAAAGCAACAAGAATAAAAAGGGAGGAGTGTAGGCAGAGAGCAAGGCTCTTTCCTTCCCTTTTGTTGTGTTCAGACTACCTGCCTCAGGGCAGGCATAGCACTCACACCCCGAATCCCAGCATTGGATCATGAATCAATCACAAACTCTAGAAGCCTGTCGTAGGACTTTTTTTTTATGAGGCTTTGGGGGAACAGCTAAAAGACACAAACCATAACAGTCCATGTCTCCAGGCTCACACGATTGGACAAGAGATGACTCCTTGATTCACGGAGGACCAAGACTCCCAGTCAGCCTACTAGTAACCAAAACAGTCTCAGATGAACTCACTAGCTGTGGTTCAGCCATATTTACCTGTTTTTAGGCAAACAGAGAAAGGTGGACTCCCACATCAGAATGAAGCAGATATTCAAAAGAAGCCGAGGAGCAACGGACCACAAGTGCATGCTGGGAATGTTACTGCTTTCCGTCCTCGTTCCAGCCCTTGCTGAGGCCTGGCTGCGTTCCTGCCATAGCTCCCTGACACACTAGAGCCTTGATACAAAGTTCCCCACTTTAGGGTCCAGCAGAGTGTGGTGGGTTTTTATTACTCACCCCTAAGAGTCTGAATGGACACAACTCTACATCTTGTCCTGTTCTTGTCCCTAGAGAATGCCACTTGTGAGCCTGCAGATAAATATGACTTTATTGTCACTGAACTGGGAAGAGCTTAAGACTCTTTCTGGAATAGTGCCACAACATCTTTAAACATAAAGGGCAGCTCCTCTTTCTATTTTAAAATACACTTTTTTCTCTATTAGAAAACCACTTTCCCTGAGGTAGTAACAGAGAATCTGTTGTTTGAAAAACAATTTAAAATACTTTAACTGCAGCAGATCTTTACTAAAATGAACAGCTGTCCCAGGTACCTAGGGCTAAAGTGTCCTTATCAATTGTTTGCACTATTCTGTATTAAAACTATCTCCACTGGCTACAACCAAACAGCTGCTTTCTTAGTCTTAGTTCTATACGTGACAAGCTGTACGGTGTTTGGTGAAGAGGGTAAGGTTCCTGGCTTGTAAATGGTTAGCATTAGGAAGGGAAATCAATTTTCTTCTTTCTGCATTATGTCTCTTCTTGTTTATAGCTGGTAGCCTCATAAGGCTGGGTGGAAAGAGGCATCCTCAAAATGGCAAGAGTTTCTAGCTATGAATGAGAAAGGTGCAAATCACAGAAGGTGAAAGGCTAGTAGCCCAAACAGCACAAGGAAAAACAGGGGGCCGGGAGTAGCTCTGGAGACAGTTCCTCCAGGGTGAGGATGGCCTTGTCCCAGGGCCAAGCCCTCTGCCTAAGCTAAAACAGGAAACCAATGTTTGTGAAGCGACCTGAATGAATGAACAAAGGACTGAAAAGGCTACTAAGTGAAAGGCAGAAACGATGTTCCTCATTGTTAGTCAGACATGAATTTCTTTCTATAGAATTTAAAGCCTTCAATCCTCTTGAGTTTTTTCTCCCATTTAGAATCTGATATAGTTTCTGGGGAGATAAGGCAAAATTTAAAAAATTTTCAGGCTCTCATAGTTAAGATTCTTCTTTTCTTTTTTGGTATACTTGCCAAACTCAGGACCTTATGCTTGCCAAGCAGGTAACTGAGCCGCTGAGCTACATCCCAGGCCCATATTTAAGGCTCATGTATTATTTTGAATGTAGATACCAAGTCACAACTAACACCCTGGTCGTTCCACAGTGTAGGAAGAGAGGTGTTAATTCTGAACTATGCCTGTGAGGCCACTTGAATATTAAAAAGGTTCCTCCACTTGTGCCCCTCCACTCCATAAAGGACAAGTGACAGGAAGCATCTTCTACCTGGTGTTGGAACCTGGTGCCAGCCCTGTCAAGGAGCATGGGAAACCACCGCCACCACTTTCACAGTCCGTGGAAGAAGAGCCCAACCCCCTTCTGATTTGGAGAAAGCCTGGCTTCTTTATCTTATTAACAATACCATATCCCAGTGCTCCAGTAATTACAGACCTATTTCTGAAGCAATCAAATTGCTTATTGGAAGGAAAGACTGTTTCCTTTCCCTAATGAATGCAAACAGTTCCCCAGAGCCCAAAGGTGGTGTGTATGAATGCCCCGCTGTAACAATGAAAGGCGATTATAAATAAATGACACAGAGCTGCTCTGTTCTTAAAAATCACTGCATGATCAATTTGAGAGACATGCGGGGAGATGGGACTCAGGAGATTTTGTTTTAATTATTCTGCCCGAAGGAAAATGATACTTGTTCTTTGTTGGTACAGAGAAGCTGAAAGAGACTTGGAAAACACAATCCTATTCATCTTTTTCAAGCCACTGACTTGGGCAAGAGGAAAACTGAGGGGCAGATAGATGGCAGTTCTGATCCTAGTGGAGTGTTTGAATGCTTGTATAGCATCAGGTCCGATAGATTCATATGTCTCTCTCCTACCTAACTACTCAGATAACTGTTGGCCTTTGAAAATTTGCTTAAAAAAAAAGAACACAGGAGGAAGAAATTAGCAGAAGGATATGATGAAAGGGAGTCTTCTATTTTATCAACTACCAACTTCTTGACATAGTGTTAATGAGAGGGATGTCTGTATGTGTGCACTTGAATATTTTAGTATGTTTTGAGAAAATAGGATTGGAGCAAGGGCCGAAATGAAGGCATTTCTTTTCAGCTGTGGGACAGGGCCTGCCCTTCTCTGAAACTCTCACATATCTCTGGTGGGGACCGGATTATGGTTCTGTCAGGCTGGGGTGCTGATGGCATGACATCCTTCAGATTCTAAGGCAAAAACTCTGGTTAATAGTTGCTGCATAACCCCCATCTAAGTCTGGCTACTGCCCAGAATGGCAGTTTACAACCAATTTTTCACTCACAGGTCATGCTGCAGACTTCCAGGGAGGCCCTCTGAGACTAATTGAGAAATCAACTTGTTACTCTTTGCCATTGTTAAAAAAATGAAAATTAAATGTTTGAAATTCACGTATGTATGCATCTGTAATGGCAGAATTTCTGGCAAGAGAAACTAAAAATTCCTCGGGAGCCCAGATATTTACGTTTCCAGAGATTTTGCGCTGCGGGATGAGGTTGTCAGTTCTCCTTAGAGGAGTCTCTTGGTTCTGAGTGACAGGTGCCCCCATGGCACTTCTTTGTACAAGTCTTAGCCAGATGACATTCATCAGGAGCTAGCAGAATCCCCCCGCCCGACTCAGAGTCTTGTTTCTGCTTGCTTTTAAAAGAAGAGAACACAAAAGTCATTTGCAAGAGTTTCTGGAATTTGACCAACTCAATGGTTTGGCAATTTTAAGTGAACCAACTAATCGGGCTAACCAATCCCTAGCTAATTTAGTAAAACAATTGCTTAACTTTCTGATTGATGATCAGTCAAATCAATAACTTCCTCTTGTTTTGGTTTTTTTCATTGTCATTTGTTTTGTCTTTGACATCGTGTAGGCACAGCTCAAGTTAAGCAAGCCAGATGGTGCCAGTTGCTTGCGGAAAGTAAGTGGATGCTGTGTTTAAAAAATGTGAACGTCTGTATGAGAGATACAACTTTGCTAAAGAAGTAGATGGAATTAAATGGGCTAAGTTCACATAAACAAAAGAAGTAAAAGGAAAAAAGAGAAAAGAGTAGAAAATAGGTGAGAAGAAAAAAAAGAAGAAGAAGAAAAGACAAAGGAAGGGCTATCCCTACCAGGGAATGAAGTCTCTACAGAAACTGAATGTGTAGAGAATCCCTCTGGGCCTGAGAACAATTAGCTCTCAGAAAATGAGAGGACAGGCTGTGTGCTTTCAGGGATTCAAATGAAACAGGTGTCTGCTGTCCCTTAGGAAGCTGTTCACTCTTATTTTTTGGATATTTGCCCCTTCAGGGTAAATCTAAACCCTTGAAAGTTAAAGACTTTCAGTCACTGAGAGCCTGAATAATTAGATCCTTGGAAGACATTACTCTTGCAAGAGTCCTTCATCCTTGTGCTTCTTGGGATGTTTTCTGTCAAAGGAAAAAAAAAAATCTCTAGTCCTACTGAGAAAAAGCAAAAGATGATACAGCTCCTAAAGTGAGAATGAAAGGGGGACAATTTGGATTTTTCCCGTCTCTCTATTGACTAAATCCTTATGACTACATGGATAGTGGGAGAAAGTGAAAGGTCTGAATCTTCCAGATTCCTGATAAAAACGCGGTGTGTTTTGCCGGTGCGTGGGAGCGGTGGCATGAGGCCGAGGGCAGCAAGCAGCAAGCACACAGGGCAGAGTGGCCAAGGAGACTAATTTTCTCCTTTTACCTGCTGTGAAAGATGAGGTGTATTTGTGTCAGGCAGGGTGTTATTAGACTGATGAAGGACAGTCTGCCAGATAGTTAATTAAGGAGCATGCGTGTGTGGAGCCAGGGAGAAACCTATCTCCTCCACTGTGCAGGAGGAGGAAGGTGTGGGAAAGGCACACTCCTGTGGAGGGTGAGGACTTTTCCCACAAGGAGCCAGCAGCACATTCTTTAGAGTCAGAGTTCACACATTTTGGAGTGAAGGATGGGATGTTGTGTATTTTTAGCAGCGGCCATGAAAAGCCTCCTGAGAAACTGTCTCTCTACGTCCCCCTGGGGAGAACCTGAGTCTCCCTGCCTTAGCAAGGCTGACTTCCAGCTTTTAGAAGCCAACGTCATGTGGCTTTGCCTACAAGAGGATAACATTGGAAAGGAGTGGGAGGAGCCTCCAGAGGAGAGGGGAAATAACTGAATGAATTCAATAAGGAGACTCCACCCTAAGGTCCTCTGCATCTTTGGGGTAGACTAGAACTGATAAAACATTCGGTGAAAATAGATTGTTTAAAGATAGCACTCTAGGAATGAGACCAATACACCATGTGATGTAGGGACCATAGTGGGCCTTACCTGATGCCTACATCAGAGTAAGCGAAGTTGGATGCAGAGAGTATGTTGTACTTTAATATGTGGTTGCAGAGATTAACACATAGTGGAAGAAATGTGTTAATCACTTTGTAGTGCAGAAATCTATTTCTAGTGGTGATTATAATTTAAGTGTCTATGTTGGCACAATCTTTTTAGAGACAAATATGGCAGTATCTATCAAAACTTAAAACTGGCACACTCTCCAACCAAATATTTTACTTCACCAAGTCTGCCCTTTAGAAATATGCATGCATACACAACGGAGGGGCAGGGCCCGGGATATAGCCTCCATGGACAGCATTTGCATAGTTGAAATCCTGGGCTTGACCCAGCACTGTAATCAGTCAATCAATCAATCAATCAATCATAGAATGAAAGTATAGAGAGGTTTTTGGAAAAGCCTTATTTGTAGCAGCAAACACTTGGAAACAACCTGATTGTCAGTAAAGAAGGCGGCAATTAAATTGATTATTCTATAAGTATATGGAAAGATCTCCAAGATATTGGGAATTGACTTTTTAAAATTGAAGTAAAATACATATAACACAAAATCAGCCATTAATTATCTTAAGTATACAATTCAAAGGAATTTATTTTATTTCATTTATTTTTTAATTTTAAAGAGGAAGAACAAAAACAAAAACAACAAAAACAAAGAAATAAAGCAATGTAAGACAGTACAAATGGTACAGAATTTCAGAACAGGAGTGGAATATTAACAATAGTTGCCCTGTTAATGTATTGGTGTCATCAAATTTGTTGTTCAGACCACCACATATAGATATGCAAGACTGATCAAACTAACATTCACTCTTCCTTTCAATAAATCTTATTTTTTCCTTGTCCTTTTTTATCCTTAAATTTATTTTAAAGAGTATTATAATAATAATAGATAAGACATTAAAGATGGTGTATATTTAAAAGAACAAGATAAAAGGAATTCATCGGTGGTTGTTATATTGCACACTGTTGTCCTCCGTGTAGTTGCTCAGATTACAGGTATTAGCATATAGAATTAGTCAAAGTAAAAATTTTAAGCATTAATTGCTACTTCAAAAAACTGATAGAGGGCCAGCCAGATCGCTCAGCAGATTAAAACACCTGCTTAGGCAGGAGCAGGGACCGGGGTTTCATCCCTGGTGTGCTGTGCCAGCCCCACTCCTGGGGCACACTGAGATAGCAATTGAGACTAGGCATGGTGGCATGAGCTTGTAATCCTAGTGCTTGGGAGGCTGAAAACAGGAGAAGTGCTGAGTCCGATCTACATAGTGAGACCCTGTAGACCCTGTCCTAAATACATGGAAAGAAAAAAAAGAAATTTAGATAGTAATACAATCTTCTCAGCTATCCTGTAAATACACTTACATGATTTTCCCCTTTTCTTTTTTCATACCTTTTCTCCTTTCCTTCATCTCCATTGTTCCTTATTCCTATGTTAAGCTTCTTTCTGTTTTACTCTGTCTCTTGTGCCCCTCAGATTGTATTTATTCTTTTAGGTTTTACACTTGGGAGACAATCTGATGTTTACACACGTGCGTCTGATTTGTTTCACTTACAAGTATAGCCTCTAGTTACATTTGCTTACCTATAAAGGCCTCAAGTTTATCTTTCTTTATAGCTGAGTAATATTCCATTGTATATAAATACTACAGATTTTTTTATCTATTTCTCAGATGATGGGGATTTGGGTTGTTTCCAAGATCTGGCTATGACAAATTGTGCTGCTATAAACACACGTGCACGTATACCACTGGGATACGATGTTTTCAGTTCTTTGGGAAGGTACCCAGAAGAATAGCTGGATTGAATGGGATTTCCAGTCTAGTTTTTTGAAGAGTCTCCCTACTGATTTCCATAGTGGTTGTACTAGCCTACATTCTCACCAGCAGTGAAGAAGGGTTCCTTTTTTCCTGCAGCCTCTGCAGCATTTATTAGTTGATTTCTTTATGATAGCCATTCTTTCTGGGAAGAGATGACATTTCAATGTTGTTTTAATTTGCATTTCTCAAATGGCCAGTGATGTGGAACATTTTATCCCATTTTGACTTCAGTTTAGTGCATGATGATAGGCTTGGGTCTAGTTTTAGTTTTTGGTATGTGGAAAGCCAGTTTTTCCAGCACCATTTGTTGAAGAGACTATTTTCCAGTGAACAAGTTTGGTCCCTTTGTCAAAGACAAGGTGACTGAGTGTGTTTGTAGTTGTGTCAATATCTTCTAATCTGTTCCACTGATCCTCAGGTCTGTTTTTTTTTTTTTTCTCCATACAATGCTGATTTTATCACAGTAACTTTGTAGTATAGTTTCAAGTCAGATCTATTCTATAGTATAGGTTTAATGCCTCCTGGCTTGCTTTTGTTGGCCAGGATTTCCTTTACTATTCTAGGTCTTTTCTGGTTCCAAATGAATTTTAGAAATGTTTTCTCTAAATAAGTGAAGTATGTTGATGGTATTTTAATAGGAATTGCATTAAATCTATATAACAATGTTGAGTTCAGGGGAATTTAATTCATAGTATTACATAATCGTTAACAGCTGGTATGGATTCTCAACCACCTGTAAAATGGGCTATTCTTTCACCTGCTTCTTCATTGCTGATAGTTTTTACCCTTGTCTGACCTCTTCTTCAGCAAGGGGTGGGTTCCTTCTAAGATTTTGTTACATTTTGCTGGGAGTTCTTGCTCAGTTCATGCAGAAATCACAAATTGGCAACCTGTAGCCTTCCCTATGTTAACAGCCCCACCTTTTTTTTAAAAAAAATGTGTTTAGTACAGGGTCTACAGGGTCTCACTACTCAGACTGGACTTGTAGTGACTCCTGGTTTTCAGCCTCCCAAGCGCTGGGATTATAGGTGCACACCACCACGTCCAGTCTCATTCACTGTGTCAGCACACCCCGGGGGTAGGGCCGGCACAGCATGCCAGGGATTGAATCCCCAGCCCCTGCATCTGCCTAAGCAGGTGCTTTAATCCACTGAGCTATCTGGCTGCTCTCCCCCTCCCCACCTCTTGAATGCCAGTGACTATCAGATCTTGAGGTTAACAACTGTCCTTGCCACCCAGAGTCAGCAGATGCTACCAGGGCTCACGAACTCTTCCACCCACCAGAGATGGTGGTTCCTGGCAGCTCTGTTCTCTGTGATCTGTGGCTATACCTGCTGCTTCTGGCACCAACACCCCTTGGTATTACCAGCTCTTATTGTACCAGTTTAACATACTTTAGTCAAGACAGAAATCATAAACAGGCGAGATTAGGCCTTGTGAAGAAGATTTCCTAGAGTTACAGCTGTAGCCTGAGAGTGAGCAGCCATGGGTAACTCCTGCCAACTCTAAAGGGAGGTTGCTTGTAAAGGACAACAGGCGGCCTCATGTATATTCTGTGTGAGACTTCATTTGGTTATGGACAGAAGAGGGTCTTTCATGGACCAATATAAGCAGGGCTGCCAAAGTGTAGATTCATCTAGAGAGGGCTCAGGGGTTGGGGTGTCGTCAGCATAGAACTGAGATTTAAGCCTGTTGTGGTCAAAGAAAGTTTCTCTCAGATTGGCTCTGGGGTACCTGATGCAGCCAGCCTGGCTGCAAATATTTGGAATAGCTGGGGAAGAAAAATGAGGACATATTTTTGGGGGAGCACTAGGCCTTTCTTTCATGTCTTACCACCATCGCCTCTGTCTAATTCCAAGATATTTCCACCACCCCATACCAAATCCATACCTATTAATCAGTCACTCTCCCATCCAAGTACTAACGAGGCCTGACGCTGCTTAGCTTCCAAGATCAGAGGAGACCAGTTGCGTTCAGGGCGGTATGGCCGTGCAGTCACTCTCATGACCCATGAGAACTGCCTTTTGGGTTTCAGAAGAGCATGAACAATGTTCTCTCACTTATGTTTTCAAGCCCTCCAAACTAAACCTTGTATTTATAACCACCTACAGAAGCCCCGGGCGCAGAGGCTCTGGGCCAGCGCCTGGAGCTCTCCTGCCTAGGTCCCGGCTCCTGGCTCTGAGCCCAGCCAGTTGTGCATCACGGGGCATGTGCCTGTGCTTTACAGATGCAGCGTGGGGATAATAATAACATCTATAGTGTGTGCAGAAGAGTACGCCAATGAAGAAGGCCAGACTGACACAGGCTCTTTAGGCTATTTGCTTCTGTGTTATTTTAATTCCTTAAGTCAAAATCATGAGCAAGTAAACCCGATTTCTACCTTGGGGAGCAGGTGTGCAGAGCAGAATAATCTCTTCCCGGACCCTGATAGGGCTGTGCTGTGACAATGGCTGTCACTTGCCCAAGCACAAGTTGCAGAGGGATGCGTGTTTCAGGGCAAGCAACAGCACCGTCAGTCCTCTAAATTTCCTTTACAGCACAGCAGAAGCACAGGCCTTCTGCAGTCACAAGATCCGGACTGAGAGGACTCCCATGAAATACCTGTGTCCTAAGGCCATTCATCCAAATCAAGGCACTGATGTCAGTTTAGGGTAGAGGAAAGAGTCTCCATGAAGCTGGGAAATCTGCAGAGAAGGACAGAAGGAAGAGGAGAAACAGGAACAAGGATAAGTGAAGGCAAAGGAAGGGAAGAAAAGGAAAGGCGAGAAAGTAAAGAATTAGGCCAAGTAGGTGATCAGAGGCCCTCCGCATGCCTCTGATCGTGGGCTGTAGCTCTAAACGGGTCATATTAAAGCAGCTCTGTAAAGCAGTTCAATCAAAAAATCAAAGCACTAACGGAAGCACTCGTTAGTTGCAAGCACTAAAGAAGCACTTTGGCTTCATTCAGTCGTTATCTACAGGGAGGCCAGAAAGGCAGCCACGAAGAGCTGCTGAGCGCAGAGACCCCGCCTGGCTGCAGCAGTGGCTTCCCGGTGCACGCCTCCCTCCTTGTTTCCCCACAAGGAGCACAGCCCCTCACCCGCCCCGATGCCTGCGGGAAGCCGGTCAAAGAAGTCCCTGGAGAAGCCTTCACTTCACTGCTGCGTCTGAGCACAGCCCCAAGCAGACTCTGGCATGCTGGGATGCCCTGGATTTGGGGGGCTTGGGGGTGGTGAGCAGAAAGCTTGGGTTCAGCCAGGAGCCCATCAGGAGGAGGTGGGGATGCAAGGCTGGACTTTGCAGGATGCAAAAAGCGGCACCGTATTGCACTTCTGTTGTTTCAAAGGGAATATTTTACAACTGAAATCCTACTGATCCTCCAGAAAGAGGTGGATAGCATTGTGCTAGGATATATTTTTAAGTATTTCTAGAATGTTCTGTGCTGTTCTCTTGCCATAATGGAGTGGTTCAAAGGAATAAGCAGGCGTTTTCAAACTGGCGATACTGCTTCTGATAACTTTCCAGAAAAATTAAATATGAGGTGAAGAATAAATTACAGTTTGATACAAGTTGTCTTGTTAAAATGTCGTTCCTCTTCCTCAGTAACCTACTTCCTGTCTCATTAAGCCAGCTGACTGGATAGCGCTAGACAATTATGACGGTGATTTACTACCTTAATGCTCAATT
>NDGN011552042.1:0-10528 GCA_002564285.1 Tympanoctomys barrerae | reverse complement strand
TGAACTCAGGCCCTTGTGCTTGCCAGGGAAGCGCTTATTCCACTGAGCCATCTCCCCATCCCCTATTTTTTATAAATGTGTTTTGTGCAGGGTTTCACTATGCAGCTTAGACTCTAGTGAGCCTCTGGTTTTCAAACCTTCTAGTGCACGCACCCCCACCCTGGGACTGTTTCCAGCTCAGTGCACCAGTGCAGCATATGATGCCAGGGATCAAACCCCAGTCCCTGAGCTTCCCTAGGCAGGTGCTCAGTCTCCTGAGATATCTCGCTGTCCCCCTACTTTATTTTTGATATGGGGTCTCACTATGTAGTTTAGACTGGTCTTGAACTCAGTATATAGCCCAGGCTGGCCTTGAACTTCTAGCATCCCTCCTACCTCAGCCTCCGAAGTGCTGGGATTACAGGATTACAGATTTGCACCACCACACCTGACTTATTTTCTTCTTTTCTCCCCTCCCTCCCTCCCTCCCGTCCTGGAACCTAACTCAGGACCTTGCCCTTGTCATGAAGGTATTTGTGTCACAGGCTACATCCCCAGCCCTGTCTTTTATCTTTCCTGTTTCTTGTTGTTGCTCTGCACTCCTTGTGGGGAGTTGGTGCATGCAGGACTCAGGATGCCCTGAGCTCTCCCCCAACCCCTGCCCCCCATCTCTAGGTCCTTTTTCTTGGCCTCACTTTGCAGAATGTCTGTCTCCTTGTTTTATTTAATCATGGTATTTTCTTATTTGTGACCATTAGCAGATTTAAATGTCTTAGGCTGTATTCTCTTCTGAAACTTTTATATATTTCACAAAATACAGTTATTCTATAATTGTGTACATTCTTTTAAGAAAAGCTGTCAAAGGTCATGTGATGAGGTTGGATTTGTCCTCAATGTGTGCACCTGATGGGGCCGGTGCTCTTGGAGCCATGTGTCCCTTTCACCCTTGTGTTCCTGTTGTGGATGTTCTGCTCTTTCTTTCTTTTTCTTTTTTTTGGCAGAACTAGGAATTGAACTCAGGCCCTTGCGCTTGCCAAGGAAGCGCTTACTCCACTGAGCCATCTCCACAGCCCCTTTCTTTCTTTTTTGAAATAGAGTTTCACTATTCAACTTGCCTTGAACTTACTTTGTAGCCCAGGCTGGCCTTGAACTCCAGAGCAATCCTCCTGCCTCAGCCTCCCAGCACTGGGATTGCAGGCAGTTTTTCAAAGAACATTTTTTACTGTATCAAATGGGTTTAAAGTGACATTTGAGAGGAGTATATTTATATTGTTTCTGTAGGAATTTGGTCAAATTGCCCCCAAAAGAGAGAGAACCATTTTACATATATCAAGTGTACTGGGCCACTTTGAATGAATTTGGAAATGTGTGGTTTTTTTTCCTTCTCCTAATTTGTAGCAGTGGTGGGAAACCTATGACACACATGCCACAGCAGACTGTTTATATCATTGAAAGCTCTGAAAGGCTTTTCATCATGACGTTTTATGTAGTATGGAAGCATTTGTGTGTACTAGCAGTTTGTGTCTATGTGTTTTCTAAAAATTGAACCCAGATCCTCAAGTTTCACTGTTTTTGTTGTTGTTTGTTTAATGGCAAAGAAAATAAAGTAAGTAACTGGTGTAGAATTGTAACTTACAGCAGTACAGGGCCTGCCTGGTATTTGCAAGATCCTGAGTTCGAGTCCCAGTGCCCTCCCCCCACAAAAAAAAGAAAGAGAAATTTTTGTAATTTGCAGCATGTACAGAAAATAATGAAAGCTTATAGAATTCACTGCCAACAGAATTCTGGTTCTGTGAACTATCTCTCATTGCTAATTGACTACAGAGATGATCCTGTAGTCCCCTACCACCCAGCTTCCACTTGTACAAGGAAGAAAAAGGATTACCAGATTCTAGGATGATTTATGTGGGTTGTGAAATTGGCTAATAAATATAATAAAGTTAATAAAACAAAGCAAGGAATCAAAGACTACTTATGTGAAATCTTGTCTCTTATTTTTTCTTTTTGAGACAGGGTCTACTTACGTAGTTCAGGCTGATCTGAATTCACTGCATAGCTCAGGTTGGCCTAGAACTCACAGCAAAAGATGACAGGTGTACACCACCACACCTGGCTTGTCCTTTCTTTCAGTAGAGTGGCAGCCTCTCTTTTGAATGCCTACTGGCTGTCAAGGTCATAGAGGAAGGAATAACTGCTGGCACTAAAGGAATGTAAAGAGCAGGGACATGGAAGGTGTCTCCTCTTAGAGAGGATCTGTACGTGTTTGCAACTGGGTGAATCGCTGAACTTATGAGAAGCATTGGGAACCTTGAGGATGGGGGCAGAGACAGGCTTATCACATTGAGAGAAGGAAGTTTGTAGAGATGCTTTGAGGTTGAAGAGTTTCATGTGATCTCAATTTCAGAGAAATGATTCAAGGTAATTTTTTATTGAGGATCTGGGTTCTTTATTCATATATTATAAAAATATGTATCTACCAAACAAAACTCAGAAGATAGGGATTGGTAGAAAGAAGAAATAAAAAGTTGAGCCAGGTATGATGGCTCATGCCTGTCATCTGAGGTACATGGGAAGCTGAGGTAGGAGGATTACAAGTTCAAGGCCAACCTGGGCAATCCTACTGGGATCACATCTCAAAACAAAGCAAGTACAAAGCCAGCCACATTCTTGCTTAAGAGGTGTCACAACACTTCAGAGGCATACCATCCAGAATAGTACCAGCCATGTGTGGCTTTTAAATGCTTGAAATGTGGTCAGTGTCCACATTTGCTGAGGGTCCCTGGACAGTTGTGCTCTCCGGGGCTTCTTCCTGCCCTCTGAGGTATGTGACTCCATCTGGTTGCGCCCGGAGCACTGCTTTCCCTGACTCCCCATGTCTGTCCTTGCTTGCTCCATGCCAGCCTGGAGAAGCAGAGGCCTGTGCAGTTCTCTGCGCTTCTGCAGGGGGCCTCACACTCACCTGAGACTGTGGCCAGTGAGCAGTCTTCCTTTCCAGGCTTCAGGTATACAGAAGGATGGCCCCTGGACAGGGGAGAAGGGTTCTCTGCCGGTGTGGCACAGGGCTGCAGGCATCTTTGGTGCCCATGCAGTGCCAAGCTGCATAGGCATGCTCAGGGTGTGGTGTGGAGGAGGGAAGCCTTTACAAGTGACTAGGGACAGGCCTTAAGGTGACTCTACCCTGCCTCTGTCTTCTCTTCCAGTAGCAGCTCCTCTGGGTCTGACATGTCACCTCTCTTACCCAGGTGCATCCACTGTGGTGTTGTCCATCTGACCTTGGCCTTGCTGAAAAGCCACATCCAGGAGCGACACTGCCAGGTTTTCCACAAATGTGCATTCTGCTCTATGGCCTTCAAGACTGCCAGCAGCACTGCAGACCACAGCGCCACCCAGCACCCTACCCAGCCCCACAGACCCTCCCAGTGAGTGCAGCGAGCAGCGGCCCTGGGGGCTATCGGGATGGACCCGGGATGCTGAGGCTGGTGGCCAGGCCTTGGAGTCTGCCAACAACGCCCCAGGCAGGCACTCAGTGGGGCTTTCTAGGCCTTGTGCTGGCATGGAGAAAGCAGAGAAGGGGTGGAGGGTCTGTGATTCTGCCAGCAGAGCCGTGGTCACCTTACACCCTGGGACTTGTCTCATTAGGCTCATTTATAAGTGCTCCTGTGAGATGGTCTTCAACAAGAAAAGGCACATTCAGCAGCATTTTTACCAGAATGCCAGCAAGACGCAGGCGGGCATCTTCAAGTGCCCTGAGTGCCCACTGTTGTTCCTGCAGAAGCCTGAACTGATGCAGCATGTCAAGGTGGGGTGCTCAGGGCAGGACCCCGGGGGTCTGATGCTGGGCCTCTTGTCCCTTGCCCCATCAGTAACTGCTCTCCCCATCCTCAGAGCACCCATGGTGTTCCCCGGAATGTGGATGAGCTCTCCAGCCTGCAGGCTGCAGCGGACACATCCTCTAGCCGCCCTGGCTCTCGAGTGCCCATGGAGCCCCCCGCTGCTAGCGTGGCTGCCCGAGGTAGCTCCCTGTCCTCAGGCCGCTGGGGTAGGTCGGAAGGCCATCGTAGGGCTGAAGCCAGGCCCCGACTGAGGAGCACAGGCTGGACCTGCCAGGAGTGCCAGGAGTGGGTTCCTGATCGAGAGAGCTATGTGTCCCACATGAAGAAGAGCCATGGGCGGGTAAGTGTAGCTGCGTAGTAAGCTGGCCTTCATCCAGTGAGTGTAGGACTGCTGACTCGGCCTCTGCTTGGGCTCTGGTGCCATGTGCAGGGTGGGTATTGCAGCTCTTGAGGGCATCATCTGAGAATATTCCTTCTAGAATGACCTGGTTCTGACCTTTGTGACCTTCCCTAGATGCTGAAGCGGTACCCATGTCGGCAGTGTGAGCAGTCCTTTCACACCCCCAATACCCTGCGCAAACACATCCGCAACAACCACGACACAGTGAAGAAGGTCTACATGTGTGGGTGAGTATGGGGGGGTGAGGGCCCCATGGCACTAGCATGCTGCCCGCTTCACTCCAGCCCCAGCCCGTCCCAGGGAAGGGCCTTGCGGTGTAAGAGGGTTGCAGTAGTGCAACTGAGTGCCTCCTGGTGACTGCTCCTGCTGTGGGATATCCTTGTCTCTTAAACTGGCACCTCTGGGCAGTGAGCAGGGAACAAGGTGATGGCGAGGGCCAGAGGTCAAGTGTGTGGGGTCCAGGTGGGCGTGTGCAGGAGCCTGCAGCTGACTCTCGCCTGTGGCCTTGGCTGTGTCCTACAGGTACTGCACTGAGGACCCTCCGAGCTTCCCTCGGCCCTCCCTCCTTGAGAGCCACATCAGCCTTATGCACGGGATCAGGAACCCTGATCTGAGCCAGACGTCCAAAGTCAGACCACCGGGCAGACATTCCCCTCAGGTGAGCTGCCCGTTGGCCTGCAGCTGGAGAGGCACAAGAGGGTGGGGCCGTGCAGCTACCAGAGTTACCACTTCTCTCAGCATGGTCTTCTAGTCTTTGGTGAGCCTTGTGCTGCCAGTGTCCCCACCAGTGCAGTTCCCTGCTCCTACATGGACCATTCTCCATGGACCCTGGGGTGCTTTTATGCACATTATCCTGCCTTGACCTCACAGCAGGGCATTCTTGTCAGTTTGTCAGGTAGTACTGGGCCAAGTCCCCTCCCTGTCCTGTTTATCCTGGGAAGAGTTAATCATAGAACCTGCTCTCCAGACCCCTGGCCTGTGACCCATCACTGCCATATGTGCTGTCTCTTTCTCAGGAACACAGAGAGTAGCCTGCTGTCCCTGCCACAGCAGACTTGGGCCAGCCAGTAGAGGGCTGCTTGTGGGCCGGGCGCCCCTGGGACTCAGCTACTTAGAGCTGCTGGCTGTTCTTCTCACACAGAGTAGTGAGCATCAGTTGATTTGTTGGCATCAGTCCCTGAGAGAAATGCTTCTCTGCCCTGTCCCCCAGTGAATGCACCCTGCCCAGTATCCTGCTTCTGGGGCTTGTCCCTTTGGAGAACACTGGCCTTCAGTGTAAAGCGTGTTCAAAGTGTTCGCTGCAGCACCATGGCCGTAACAGAGCTGGAACTCAGCCTAATGCTGGCAGCAGGGACCTCACCTCCTTGGTGGGCCTGTGCTGCAGTGAGGAGAGCCCACCCTCTGTGTCTGAACTATCAACTAAAATTGCAGGTGACAAGAAGTGTGTGTGGCATGTGGCCACTCAGTGGAGGACAACAGTCCTGTGTATACACACAGGCTTTCATGTATAGGCAGTGAGCCCCGCCAGTATAGTACTCTCTGGACAGAGGCTGGGGAATAAAAAGAGGGACTTAGTGTGCTCTGTATCACTCCTCCCCACTGCTGCCATATATTTCGAATTCATGCCACAAATATGTGTGACATTATTAAGAAACAAAGAGCTGGGGGCCCGGCATGTCAGCTCACACCTGTCATTCTGGTGGAGGATGGCAAGTTCCAGGCTAGTCTGGCTCACAGAGTGAGGCCCTTTCTCTAAACAAAAACCAAACCAAAACCGCAGAACTGGAACCAACCAAACCAAAGCTTTGTTTAGGGCTAGGTGAGCCAGAGTGAGTGGTTCCATCAGGCCGTTGGTAGCGGTGATTGTGTTTGGGGCTCTGCTCATACCATCTCTCCTTTCAGGTAAACCATCTGAAAAGACCCCTCAGCGGAGCAGGGGATTCTCCAGGCACCAGCAATGGCGCAGCTGTCCCTCCCCCGAAAAGGCACAAATCCCTCTTTCAGTGTGCGAAATGTAGCTTTGCCACGGACTCGGGGCTGGAGTTCCAGAGCCACATACCTCAGCACCAGGCAGACAGCTCCACAGCCCAGTGTCTCCTCTGCGGCTTGTGCTACACCTCTGCCAGCTCTCTCAATCGCCACCTCTTCATCGTCCACAAAGTGCGAGAGCAAGAGGAGGAAGAGGAAGAGATTGTGGAGGTGAAGGTGGAAGCATCCGAACCAGAGGAGGGCTTTGGGGAGGAGGTGGCCATGGAAGCCAGAGAGAATGGACTGGAAGAATGTGCCGGTGGGCCTTTGTCAGCTCCCCCCAAGGCCAGGGGACTGCTGGGCCTTAGCCTGGCAGAGGACCAGGCTCAGAATTTGCAGAGCCAGCCACAGGCCTCTCAGGATCAGGACAGCCTTGCATTGACCCCTCAGGTGTGACCCAAGGCTTGGCAGGGTGTGTGGCCGGGGTGTGGCTCCAACGTTTCCCACTGCCTCGCAGACCCAGGGAAGGCAAAGTCTGTGCCCTTGGAAGTGTCGCCACTGTGCCCTGAGCTGTGATGTGTTCAATGTCCCCAGCCATAGGAAGGGTGGGGTTGTCCAGGATGCTCCTGGCTGTGAAATTTGCTTGTTATTTATGGCTTTGTGCTGCTTCTTGGTACCCAACTCTTGTCTATGTCCTTCTAACCCCAGGCTGCTTATGGCCCCACCTCAATGCTGTCAGCTCAGCTTGCACCCCGAACTCTGAGTCTGTGCTTGTCTGGGAGGTCCCCATTGGCTGCCTTCAGCCAGAGGGACCTCTCAGAGCCTGAGAAGGAGGGGAGGGGGCTGTGTGCAACACAGTTGCTCTGTGACAGAGCTCTCCCTAGTCTGGCTTGGCAAGGGCCCTCTGTCACCTTGGCCTTCCTTCCTGTCTTTTCTGTTTTTTTCCCCCCCAAAACAGTCCTGAGAACTAACTGTCACACTGGCTCCTGGTGTCTCTGTGGGTGGGAAACTTGAGCACACCTTTGCTTGGAACTAGGGACAGCAGGAGGTGTGGGCGAGGCAGACAGATTTGGAGAGCCAGCCCCCTTCAGAAGGCACTTCGGGTGCTGGGTCTTTGCTCTGCAGCTGCTCCTGTCCCTGACAGCAGGCCTGGGGTGCATAGCTGGGGGAATGTGTGTGTTCTTGCTCCTGTGCCATTAGAGAGGCTGCTGCCTGGCAGCCCAGCCCTCCTGTTGGCTGCACTCATGTTGCTCAGACTATATTTCAATAAAACTTTTCTTACCATGCAGGCAGGCTGTTGTATTCCTCTCCAAGTCAGCCACCCTTCCCTGTTCCCGCCAAGGGCCCTTCCTGCTTCTTGACTTTCTGGAGACTTGAGCAGGGTCTTAGTACCAGTGCAGTCACCTCGAAAGTCTCCCCTGGGTGGGTGTCAAGTTGTCTGAGGTGTCTCGCTCTTTCCTGCAAAGGAGTTTGATACTTATGAAAACCCTTCATGGGTGATTGGGTGGAGAGGAGGCACATCTGTCCTTTCCTTGCAACATCAGAGACCCAGCTTTTGCCCTTGCCACAGGGAATTCAGTGTGGCAGGGCCAGGAGTAGACTCGGAGACAGAGGTGGGGCCGCCTTGGCCTTGAGGTTGGCCCTGCAGTTCCAGTGCAGCCCCTGGAATGGTGCTCACCACCCTCTTAGAGGTGATCTTTCGCGGGAGGCATGAGTAGCAGTTATAAATTAAGTCAGGTAAATATGCCTGACCTTTTCACAATTGAAAAAAAAAAAAAAAAAACCCGAACTGTTTTTTCTCCCTGTATCGAATGCCAGATTGTTAGTGAAATGCTAATGGCAGCAGGGAAGGTTGGTGCTGCCTCGGTTCCAGAGTCTCTGGCATCTAGCATTTTTTATTGCTCTTCCTGGCAAGGCCACTATTCATTGCCCCCAGCTGCCAGCGGAGCCAGAACCAGCTCCAGACCCCAGTTCCAGTCACAAGAGCAGGCCTGGTGGAGGGACAGAGGGGCATACAGTGGCTAGAGTCCTTCCTGTTCAGAAACAGTGGTGGCCAGGGGCAGGCAGATGAGGTGGGGAAGTCACGGGCTCGCCACCTGTCTTGAGCCCAGACACATGTCCTCTTCCTGGGGTGGAGGACAGCCAAGCCTTTTCCCGGGACCTAGGCTCATTGCCTAGTGCCTGCTCATAGACAGATCTTAACAAACCCCAGTCTCACACGTCTATCCGGTCCTGCCCAGTCCCTCCTAGGCTCTTACGAGATCACTCTTATGCCACCTCTTTCTGATTTATAAAACCTATGAAGGTGGGGAGGCTATACTGTACTTGATCTTCAGACTTTGAGGTGGAGCCCACCTGCTGCTACGTCACCTGGATGCTGCTTATCAGCTAAGCATCTGCAGAGAGCATCACCGCTCTGTGTTACAATTGTGATGTTGTGTTTTAAGCTCTGCTCACATGCCCAGCAATTGGCTAAACACTTTCTGGTGACACTAATCCTTACAAAGATCCCAGTTATCTTCTATTTTATGGAGAAGAAAAAGGCTGAGATGGTGAAGGACAGATGTGTTGGGCTACCAGGGACAACAGTGCCATGCTGAGCCTGTCGAGTCCTCTGCTATCTGAGTGACCACAGTTGCTTTGGCTGCCAGCCAGCCCATCAATTGCCCAGAAGTCCACTTTTCTACTTTCCTAACATTTAGGGTGTCCCACAAGTGCCCAGTTCTCTTTGGAGACCATTTGTGCCCCTTACCCCTAGGGGGTGCCTGCATGTCACCCCTGTTGGAGCAGTACCATCCTGGGACTGGTCACTCCTTGGGCTTTCCTTTGCCACTTGAAGATCATTGTTTTTGAGGACTGTCAGAAAACTTTCCCCAGTCTAGCGTCTTTCGCCTTTGTCTCTTTCACGGCGTTCTGAATGGGGATGCCGCCATTTGTCATCGGCAGAGGCCTTCACTGCCAGCGAGAGCTGGAGAGCTCGGCTGATGAAGCTACAGATAAGACCCTCACTACCATGTAGTAAGCTCTGGGGCTTGACAAATGCCTAGTATTTGTTCTCCAACTGCTTTATCTCTGTAAAATGATGTGCTAAATTACTATGAGCTAGCTGTTGTAGAGTTTTCCCTTTATGTAAACTGTTTGGTTTAAACAAAAACCAAAACCCCTTAACAGTTGTGGCCCTGTGGATCCCACATTTTGCCTTCCCCAAGGCTAAGGAACCTCTGTCCCATCCACCACTGTCTATCCAGCATCCAGAAGTTCTTTTTATCTTTTGGTTTTGAAAAATTAATACATACAAACAGTAAAGCATCCAACGTACAAAAAAGCATACAATAAAAAATAACCTTCCAACAGGAGTCAAGCTCCGAAGCCCTCGTCTAGTTAATCGCTGCTATCTGTATCCTGTGTATTCCTTCAGAGCAATTCTATGCATTTATAAGTTTTTTAAATATGTATATTTATATATCTATTTTTAATACAAACAGTAGCATTCTATACACAGTGTTCTGAGGTTTGCTTTTTTTCCACTAATGGTAATACTTGGGAGATTGTTCCAAACACATACACCAGCTCGGTGCTGTGCTTGAGGAGCTGGTGGCCCTGTTATGTGCCACAGCCACAGCAGCTTGTGGATGAGCAAGTGAGTGCGCATGCGTGGATGAATCAGCCACTAGTGCTGCAGTGGGCTCATCCGATTGAGGCGGGGCCCTTGTGGGGCTCACTTGCGTGGGTCTGGGCTGCTGTCCCCCTTCTTTCACCACAGGTGGTCACAGGAGGTGGGCAGCTGGAGGAGGAAGGGAGCCTAGGACCCAGCTACCACAGATGCAGTTTTCAGGTTCCCACTTTTCCTTTCTTAAAAGTAGGAAACAACTTGCCACTGTTAGAGAAGGTGTGGGACATGTACTTCTCATCTTGTCCCACTGCAGTTTGCAGCTTTGTGTCCCACTTCCTAGTCTTTGTTCAGCATGTAGGGAGTGGAATTTGTGGTGTCATTGTAATAAGGATGGTTAACAGTGAACATTTCTGGGCATCTTTGTATGTCTGTTTTTAATACAAACAGCAGCAGACATAATCACTTGGCCTCAGAACAATCCTAGAAGATAGAAAAGGTTATTTTTTATCAGACAATAAAATTGAGATTCAGAGTGTTCGGGTGAGTTCCCTCAGGCCACACAGCTAGCAGAAGAGCTGGCTTCCCAATGGGCTGTGGTGAACATTACACTGCCTCTGATTTCATACCCTCCTGTTTTTGCTTGCCATCACATCTTGAATATTCTCTGTCTCTGTCTCTCTCTATCTCTCTGTCTCTGTCTCTCTCTGTCTCTCTCTGTCTCTCTCTCTGTCTCTC
>NDGN011552041.1:1497-12216 GCA_002564285.1 Tympanoctomys barrerae | reverse complement strand
AGGGTCTACAGGGTCTCACTACACAGATTGGACTCCTAGTGATCCTTCTGTTTTCAGCCTCCCTAGCATTGGGATTATAGGCGTATGCCACCACACCCAGTCTCAGTCTCCATCTCAGTGCGCCCCAGGGGCAGGCCAGCACAGCACCCCAGGGACTGAACCCCAGTCTCTGCACTCTGCCTAAGCAGGCGCTTTAGTCTACTAAGCTATCGGGCCAGCTCTGTCTTTCTAAATTTGACTTATTTCACTTAGCATGATACATAGTCTCACCCATATTCCTGGAAACGGCATGATTTTTTCTTTATTGAACAAATATTTTTGAGTCATATTTGAAAACATTTTACAGTGTGTATATTCCACATTTTCTCTATACATTCACATGCTGTTGAGTACTCAGGCTGATCCTATAACTTGGCTATTGTGAGCTTTTCTTTTGTTTCTTCTAGTTGAAGACCACTTTGGAGAGTATTAGGATAGTTATTCCTTCATGCTTTTGGATTTTTCTTTGTATATTATGTTTCTCCTTTCACTTTTACTCTGTATGGCTCTATAAGAAGTGGTGTTTATTGCACGCAATCAAAAATTTGGTCTTGTTTTAAAATCCAACCTCCCAATCTGTGTCTTTCAATTGAAACACTAAGACCATTTATATTTAGTTGTATTATTGAGAAGTGTGTATTAATTTGTGCTATTTATTTTGTTTCTATAATGTTTAATTCTTTCTAACTCTCAATTGCTTATCTGCTTTTTCTTTAGTGATATTTGCTCTTTCTAGTACTTTTGTAGTTGTCTTATTTTCCTCTTCTACAAGCAGTATTCCTGTAAGTAACTTCTATCATACTGGCATAATTGTGAACTTATTTAGGTTATATTTTTCTTAGAAAGTCTTTATTTCTTCTTCAGATCTGAGTGATAGTTTTGCTAGGTATTATAACCTAAATTGGTGGTTACTTTCTTTCAGGGGTTGAACTACATCAGTCCGTACCTGCCTGATTTTTAGAGTTTCTGCTGAGAAGCATGCAGTTGCTGTGATGGATTTATCTTTGTAAGTGACTTTGGTTTTATTTGCTTGCAGATTTCAATACACTCTCCTTGTTTGGGACTTTGGGGAATTTGCTGGTCTGGGAGGCTCTTTTTAAGTCTTGCATGTTTGGGATTCTAAATGCTTCTTATTTCCTAGATGTCCATGTTTTCCCCAAGATTGGAGATGTTCTCTGCTATTGACTATATTTTCTATGTCTTTAGATTGCATCTCAGTGTGCTCTTCTGTGCCCCAAATCCACACTTTGCTCTTTTAATCATGCCCTGCAGTTCTTAGATGTTTTCTTTGTAATTTCTCAAAAATGTTATTATTGTTTAAATATGATAATTTATTATCCTCCTCATGACCTGAATCCCTGCCATTTGTGTTACCCAGCCTATTGTTGAGTCTTCCACTGGGTTTTTTATTTGTCTTATTCATCTTTTTATTTATAGCATTTTTGTTTGTTTCCTTTTCGGAAACTCTGTTTGAAACCTCCTTATTGAATTTTTCTTTTATTTACTGAATGTTTAGTTAGCTCATCTGGTTATTTTTGCCTTTTTAAAGTCATGGACTTTAAAAAAAACTTAGTATTTGAATCCTCAGTCCAGCAGTTCATTGATTTCAATACCTCTGGATTTAGTTACTGAGAAGTTGTGAACATTCAGAGTCATCATAATGCCTTGTTTTTCCTATTTCTTTCATCGTCATGTTTAGCTTTGTACGTCTGTAGGAAAACATGTTCCTCAATATAGGAATGTAAGAAATATCTCATTCACATTTTTTGTTGGAATCTTCTTAGTGAGAAGCCTACATTCCCATTCTTTTTATTGATTACACAAATTTCAGCTTTCATTTTGACTTGTGCGTGCACATAACACACTTCCCTAATTTCCCTGCCTACTGCTCCCCTTCCCCATCCTTTCTCCTCTAGATCTTCTCTCTCTATATATATATTTTGGGGCTTCAGCGAGTGTACTTTTTGCTCATCTCCATTCCTGTATTACCACTCCTTCTACTCCTCCCCTCCCTCCTAGTCTTTCCTTTAGTCTCCTAATAATTTCCTCTCATTGAATAGCAATGACCTTACTGTCATCTTTTAAAAATTTTACATACTGGGGAAACATGGACTATTTGTCTTTCTTAGTCTCATTTATTCTGCTCAACATTATGCTTTCCAGATCTATCCAGTTTCCTGAAAACGACAGAATTTCTTTCTTCCTGCTGTTGAAGAGTACTTGACTGTGTGTCCATACCTTGTTTTCCTTTCCATACTTGCTTATGGGTATCTAATCTGGCTCCTTGCCTCCTTATTGTGAATTGTGCCACCACAAACATGGGCATGCTGTAGCCCTATTGAATGTCGACATTAACTGCTTTGGGTATATAACAAACAGTAACAGAGGAGGATGATTTTAGTTTTCTGAGGAATGTCCATATTGATTTCCATAGCAGTGATACCAATTTATGTTTCTGCCTGAGCTGGAAAATGCCAAAGTAGAACCAGCAGAGAACCCTCTCCAGGCCCTCAAACTGAGTCACCTGCAAAGCAGCTACTTAGAAAGGATAAAGAGAAGAAGAGTGCCAAGAATTAAGCAAGGAAAACTAAAAATTAGGCAGAAACAGAAGACAATGTAGAAAGAAGAACCTAGGTGCCTTCTTCAGAAGTTGCAATTCTCAGTAGCACTAATAGAGAAGTAACTATGATAACATAAAGACAACCAGATATTATAATGCAGCAAGAATTATTCACAACCAACTATACTAGCAATAAAAAAGGGAGGGTGGTAAAAATGACAGAGTGTAAACTAAATTGTTAAGAATTAATGAAGGACTGCCCAGATAGCTCTGCAGATTAAAGTGCCTGGTTAGATAGACACAGGGACCAGGGTTGGATCCCCGGGGGGCGAGGCACGCTGAGACAGCATTTGAGACTGGGCATGGTGGTGGGTGTCTGTAATCCCAGCTTTTGGGAGGCTATAAATAGGAGCATCACTATGAGTCCGATCCGTATAGTGAGAACCTGTAGACCCTGTACTAAACACACACACACACACACACACACACACAAAACAACAAAATTTAAAAACCTAATTAATGAATTAGCACTTTTGCTCAATAGAAATGAAAGCAATAAAAATAATGTAATACTAAAAACAGAAGGGATTGGGGAAAGGAAAAATGAGAGAAGAAAGATAAGCAAAGAGACGATAAAGAAGAAACAAAGACTAAGAAAAAAAAAGTCCAATGAAGAAAGAAAAATAAGTTAATATTGCTGATGAAGTAACGGGGATGGGGAGGGCAGAAAATACAGCGAATGGGAAAAAAAGGCAAAGGAGTCCAAAATATTCCTTTCTGCTGAGGTGGTTGGATGGGAAAGAACTGCTTTCTGGGCCGCCTAACAGTGGAACGCACGTGGTAGGCAGGAGAGCAGTGGCCGCACCTGGGCCTGTTGGGTTTCTGCTCCGGTCCTCTGGGGCAGATGTCCTGTACCAAGGCTTTTCCTGACCCGTCTTTCCCACCAGGCAGGCCTGCTGAATGGCACGCGGTCTCCCTGGCTGCCCTCTGCACCCCAGATGTTTTGCCAGTTTGCTCATTTTCTCCAGGGCACCTGCAGCCTCGGCCAGGTCCTCTCCTCTCCTGCTGCGCAGATTAGTTAGGCGCCTCCCCCTCCAGCTGCGCGCTGGGGTGTGGCAGACATGCAAGCTGCAGCCTGTCTCCAGTGAGTCAGAGGGGAGCTCAGGCTAAGCAGATAGACCGCAGAGCTCAGGGCCGCAGGGTGCAGCCAAGGGAGCTCGGCTGTCCTCTCGCCCAGAGCCTGACACTTCTCAGACCCAGGCACCTCAGAAATCGTAAGCTGTGGGTCTTGGTCCTCACCTTGCCCCTACAGCCTGAGCTCCTGCCTGCCTGCTCTTCTGCGAAGGTCTGTCACGATTCTTTTTTCTCTTCATCATTGCCTCTCACGGCTGTCTCTCTCAAAGCCACCACAGCAGGGACCCTGAATCGTGGTTGTTCCATGGCTTCTGATTCTTGGAACAGCGGGGCCACACACAAGAAATCACCTCCCCACATGGCTGCTGGTCGGAGATCTGCCAGATGAGGGGGGCCTTGGACTAGATTTCTTCTCCTGCCAGCCAGGCGCAGTGGTGCACGCCTGTAATCACTGCAGCACTGAAGGAGGCTGAGGCAAGAGGGTCATTACCACTAGCCACACCTGAAACTTTGTGAGCCTTTGTCTCAAAAAATAAGGGCTGGGGATGTAGCTCAGCAGAGGCCCCTGCGCTGATCCCCGGTAGGAGGAGAGGAGCAGTCTGTCACGCAGAGGGAGTCGTTTTCAGACTCGATTCCTGCACTGCACTTACAAGTTGCAAGAAACATGGGATTCTCCTGTGGAGAGGCTGTCAGGTCACTGCTGTCCTTGGAACTGTCAGCCTTCTCTGGGCCCTAGGCTCCCCTTTCCCGAGAGCCAGAGCTGGTGCCCTAGATATTCTGTTTTCTTTTTTGCTACTCCGTGCTCTTTAGCTTTCCTGTCACTTTTGCCTTGATTCCCTGGCCTCTTCCCCTCTTTCTTGCCCCATGCTATAGTTTCTTTCTTTCTTACTCTAATTCTTCCTTGATGTCAAGATGCTGCAATGTAAAGTATTAATTTATTCTAGTCACTTCCTTTCTCTGACCCACCCTGTCACTCCACATCTATTAATTATCTATCATGTAGTAGGAATCATACAGATCACTTATATGCTGTGGAAGTGTATGGGATTAAACTACTGCATCATATTAGTTCAAATGATGTAATGATACTAGTAAATAAAATGCTCTTTAGGGTTCAAATTGGATGCAATTATTTTCTACATATTTCAATGCATTATACATTCATGACCTCTAAAGTTCTTAAGGGCCATATAATTTACAATTAAATGTAAATACTATTTAAAAAAACACTAAAGTAACATCTGGCTAATAGATGTGGGGGTGTTGAGATTTCTAGTGTTGGTAAATGCTGTGTAACTTGTATGATGAGATAAAATCTGTTTTAAATATTAATTGCAGATGGAAATTGTCCCATGTGCCTATTCCTTTCATCTGTGTTAACATTTATGAAGATGAGAATTTGAACTCATGTTTATTTGGAAAATAAATAAAAAGAAATATAGAGGAATTAATGATGTTAACTTTAGCATCCTCTATTTCTATATTAAAACTATTTCTATATTAAAACTATTTTAATATAGTTTTTGCTTGCTGGACTTTTGAATTTAATTTTCATTTGAGTTTGTTGTTTATTTTGGAAAAAAATTTATTGTTTTCCATTCTTTGAAATTTGAAAAAGCCCATAACAAATTATAATCTATCAAAAGAAATAATATGAGTTGCTTGACAAAAATCTGGATTTGATGACTTTTGACAAAGCTCGGAACTCTGACACAATAGCAATATAAAAAAAGAAAACTATTGCAAGGAAAGAACTCTGTAGACTGAAATTCAGAACTGGGGCTCACCATTTAAACTGATATACTTTTCTTTTTTAAAAAAAGATGTTGACACCATGGAAAATATATTGCTTGTGAAAACATTTTTTTTTTTTCTGGGTGAAATGATAAGTCAAAGTTTCAGAAATTCCTCATCATATATTTTCTGTGGAATCAACAAACAGCAAGTCTTTTCTTTCATTAAAGAATTGATTTGATTTTAATTCTGACAGTCATTGAAAGTTATCTACCATCTATAGTTTTGACAGTGATGCAGGAAACAGGGTCCTATGAATAGGTCTGTTGTGTGCTTGGAGTAGTTGTCATTATCAGAAGGTTTTGTGCGAATAATAGATGCCAAACTTGGCTTGACTCCTCATTTCCAGTCCTTTTTTAAAACTTCTTTTGTATCTATTTGCTAATAACTCGCTTCATCTTTTGTCACTAAAAACAGAATAGCTTTTTGTTTGCCCACAGAACTGTATTACTTGGTGCTGAGCGGTGCATTATCGAAAGATGATAATCCACTCCTCTGGAAACAGGTCTGGGAATCCACAGGCACATCTACAAATAACAGACCATGGGCTTTGGAGTAGACACTTTCATGCCCTTTCTGAAAGCTGTTTATTAAATCTGGAGACAAACTGGTTGAACGAAGAAAAAGCTATACTAAATAGGATTATTTCCCTGACTGTATCTAGCATTTTTTCTTGCTCAGAGGGCATGGTCCATAGAAATTTCAGTAACAAAATGTATTATAGACATTAACCCATTAATGCACAATACATTTAATATATTGCATCCATGTATAGTCTCTCCAAAACTTTTTAGTATCAAGAAAATTATTTTAAGAACATTAATCTAGGATATTTTACAAGATAGAAGTGATTGAAGACAAATACTCTATATTTTAGTTGTGTGCCCTCATAAGAAAATCACTTATCAGAACACTGGCATTTAGTGAAGCATCACTTTTCCTGGTTTCTATATTGCTTGGAATATCTATAAGGGATAATTGTTACATTCACAGAATGCCCATGACTTATGGGACTGATCTTGCACCACTTAGGGGTAGCTGGGGTCCGGGAGGGAGCTGGAGTGAGTCCAGAGGGCCAGCTGACCAGGTGGACAGTGAGAGGGAAGGTGTTAGAGGGAGTGTGGAGCTGGGCCTCTATGTAGCACATCTGCTGTGGGGCTCCCACCAGGCATTTGGTGGTGGCCTCAGCTGATGCTAGTTTACAAGCTTAGCTGGAAAAGAAAAACTGGTGCAGAAGGAAAGAGCATGAGAGGGGCCTGGCCTGGTACATCTCTGCATCTACTGTCGCCTACTCTAGCCATGCTGATATCATTCACAGAACATTGGCTGCTGCTTCACCTCTGCTTGCACAATGCATGTGGATTCATGGTGGAAGGTGTGGTAGGGGAAGGCTGCTCATTTCACGGAAGTCAGGAAGCAGGGCTGGGGGCAGAGACAAGATATGGTCCCCAAGGGGACACCTGCAGTGACATGCTTCCTCTAACTGCGTCCCCACTTCTAGCTAGCCTATTTAGCTATAAGCTATCCATTGATGAAATTCATGTCTTCGTAATCTGACTACTCTTCTAGGTATACCACCTCTCCCACTGCTGTGTGGGGATAAGGCCCTTGATACACGAGTCTTTGGGAAACACTTCATATTTAAGCCACCCCATAAATGTAGCTGTCGATTATTCAAGAAAGCCCTCAAAAATGTCCTAAAGAACTTCTGAGAGAAAAGGGCATATGATGGAAAGTCATATTTTTTTCTGTGTTAGCAATCTCTTAATTTCTTGAGATGATTTACCTTAGAAAGAAAGCATAGTACATTTAAAAATATTGTCCACAGCCTTCAAACAATGTCTTGTTCAAGACCAATAACTTGAAACCATTATATGTAAAGTATTTTCATCGGTGACAAATGACAATCCAAACATCAAAAATTGTTGCAGAGAAAATATGCTAAGGTCAAGTTTTCATGTGGCTGATTCTGGGTAAGCCATATTATATATCCTAAAATGTCCCTGAAGATTAGTTCCCTATCACTATATGAAGAGACACAGTTTCTCTTGAGTGTATATGTCTCTCTTCATACTCTGATTCTTACATATTTATAGTTTTGAATGAGTCATAAAGATGATGTTTATGCAATCTGTGAACTCAAATTTCTTTTGAGTTCTATTTTAGCTAATAAGGAAGAAGAAAGAAGCCCTCGTTGAATGCATTTCCCAAATAGAAAATAAGTGTTTTTATGATGTAAATATGAAAGCAAATAAAAATTTCCCATATTAAGGAAAATTTTGGTGGAAACATTACCTTGTTCTCAAACCAGTCTTAAAAATAAACTTTGGAAATATGTAGTTCTAGACAATTCTAGTTTAGGACAAGAATGCTTACTACCAGCCTCCTTGAGAACTGTTAACTGGCGACACCAGAGTTTCCCATCTATTTAGTTCATACACATTTAGCTTCACAGTATTTTTTTTCAAAGTTCTTATACGTCAAAAGGAATATATCATAGTTTGGTTTTTTCATTTGGTTTAGGTCCCAGTGAATTTGCTTATTATAATGAGGTACAAGAATCATAGCAGCAGCAGCCTGTGCAATATCTACAGATTTTATTATTTCTCTCTAAAATGTAAATTGCCATGAACTGTTCATAGGCATAGGTGTACTACCAAAGGGGCCACAGTGCATCACTTTGGAGCTGATGAACTAGATTAAGAGTAGCGCCTGAGCCAGACTCTCTTTATGGCTTCACTTCTCTGCCTAGTCCCTTTCCAGATGTTTTTCATTTCAGTTGTTTTTAAAAATGTATATTAATATAGACATCTGAGTATGATTTCTCTACTCTTTTCTGTTGAGTATATTCTGGAGGGATAAATACCTTTAGATCATTTAAACTAATTTAAACTAGTTTTAAATTATATTGTATAAAAACAATTCCAACTCCATAAATCCTCACAGGTTTTAGTGTCACTTTTACTTCTAGATTATATAGTTCTGTTATTTTATAAACAACCATTCAGAAAATTAGCTGCCATAGAAATTACACACACACACACACACACACACACACACCACATTCTTATGATTTTAAACATTGTTCCATTTATGCACTGTAGTGTGGTTACACTCATTGGAGGAGATGGGGGAACTAGGTACGATGTGGAGACAAAAGCATAAAATTCTTCTGGCTCAGCCACTTCAAGACTATTTGGCATCCCAGGAATGTAATTGCTGCAGACATAATCTTTTGTAATGTTTCTGGGTTCAGGCGGCCTTTCTGCGCCCTGTGCTATGACAACAAATTCATCCCCTCTTCTAGAAGAGCAGCACTACAGACCCTTATCATTGTGCTCCCTAGCAGCAAGCTGCAATGATGTTCTAACTCATCTTGGCCCTGACATGGATGAGGTCAGGTTCATCACAAGCAGCCACGACAACTTTCTGACCTCCCTTCACTTACTCCTGGGTGATGACAGTACCTCAGGCAGAGAGGGAAGCATCCTAGGGTGGTTCAGCCTCCTTGGGAAATTCTTGCACTCTGAGGCAAAAGAGCCCTGCCTGAGCCAACCACAGCTGTGTACAAGAGACAGGTCTGATTCATGACTCATAGATCTTCAGTGGGTTCTTAGAAATACATCAGTAAATATCGCAGGAAAAGAAGTTTGAGACTCAGAGGCACTGATATAAGGATGTAAATCTACTTGTGGTTTGGTGAAGATTGAAATGCTTGAGTATATACCTGGACTTTTCACCTTCTTCACAACCCACTGACTATTGCTCTCTTGTGAACACATGTCCTCATCCCTAGTTGCTGTGTGACAGGAGAGTTCTGCCCTACCTTTGATGGTAAGCATTTAGTAGCACAGATAGGTTGACAGGGTGGGCAGTTGTATCAAGATGCCTTTTGTCAAGTTCAAAAGCATTCTCAAGCTGCGCACAATTCACTTAAAATAGCATGGAAGTTCCCTACCCAAGCAGAAACCTAGGTTTGTTTTCTGTATTCCTGGAACTTAATTCTGGTCATCTCAGATTGTGTGATTAACCTCCAAGTCATCTTCATGTTAACTCCCAGGAGGCTGTAGAAGGCTTCATATGAATAAAAATCTCAAGAGCTCACATGGACGTTGGAGAACCCACTTTCACTTAACTGAACCCTCTCCTTCCCCACTCCATTTAATCCTTATGAAAAATTCTCAGTGCCAGTGAATCTAATCACTTAATGAACCCTCTTATCTTTTTGCTGTTGCACCTTCTGCATTACTTATGGAGTGAGCTAACTTAAAGTGCCCTTTGATGGAAGTTTTCAATGGCAACAGATGCAGGCTCAATTTCGCAACAGACAAGAAGCATCTACAGCTCTTAGGATTCAATTTGAAGATTTTTGGGTAATTAATTTTAGCCTAAATAACTCTGATGATGTGGAAAGTTCATTAAGATATTTATCATGGAGATTATATATATATATATATATATATATATATATATATATGCTATTCCTTATAAAAATTCCTTGAATATTCTTCTATTCTGTTAAATATTATAATTCTTAGAATAACCACTTATATATTGAAGCTAGACTGGAAGTAGAAGAGTAATATGATAAAGTACTTACATGAAATGGACATTTGCAAATCTTTGCGGATGTGTGTGTGTGTGAGATTCCTGTGGGAGTTACTTTTCCATAGTTTTGTACAAAGTGACAAAATATTTGAAAGTGAAGATGTTCTAAAATGATGAGAAGCCGTGCTTGCATTTTTCAAGTTGGGATTACTTTTAAAAATCTTTGTTTCAAAATTAAATGTTATTTTAAATACTTATTGCTATTTGCTACTTAGAGGGATCATACAACAGATTATTTAAAACATGAAGTATTCTTGAATTAAATCACTGGATATTTACAAAGATACAGTTTGTGTTGTATTTTTGTTTAATAAATTTTGTTAAGACAGGATTTTTGGAGATTTTTTTTTTTTCAGAACCAGGGATTGAACTCTGACACTTGCGCTTGCCAGGGAAACATTTATTCCACTGAGCCATCTTCCCGGCCCTCTTGGAGAGTTTTTACATGCCCAGTTGTCCTCTATCTTAGTGCATACTGCCTTTCTGAAATCTCTGTCTCTCTGTTTGTCTATGTCTCTGTATCTGTCTGTCTGTCTGTCTGTCTCTCTTCTCTCTGTCTCTGTTTCTCCTCTCTCTCTCTCTCT
>NDGN011552039.1:0-10071 GCA_002564285.1 Tympanoctomys barrerae | reverse complement strand
TTGAACTCAGGCCCTTGTGCTTGCCAGGGAGGCGCTTATTCCACTGAGCCATCTCCCCAGCCCTAAGTAACATTTCAATAACAAATTATTCTTGTTTTTTCATTAAAATATATTTTCTAAAAAAAATTTTTACTGAACCTTTACTGTTTTTATAAATTTGGTAAAATCTTATGTTAAAAACTTAACAATTTTAAATTTTTACTCATTTAAAAAACTTTTTCTCATGTTTGCATTAGTTAGATATCTTCTGAAATTTATTTATTACAGCCAATCAATACAGAAGAGGCAGCGTCTTTCAGCTCATATCCACAGAAGCTCATAAGCTTGTATTTCAACACTAGCAAATACCAAGTGGTCGCCCTTAAATTTCATAACCTTTTAAATTCGACCTTTCAAAGTTCTTATCTTTCCTCTCTTAAATTAAAGGTAAAATGACCTTAATCAAAATGTCTACAGAAAAGAAATAATTTTATTGAAATTCAGCAAACATAACTCAGAACTTTATTTCACTAGTAAAGTGCTTGTTTGTGTCTACCATTTAATTCCTTATAATATATTGGAGAAGAAATTCAGACTATGGGTCTTCTTTATCTGAAGAAAAAATTCTTTAGAGATACAAATAATGATCACATGAATTTTATTTACTTAACCCCAAATACAAACTCAGCTACAAATGACATAAGTATCAGGTATTTATGGCTAGGTGTTCTACTTGTTTCAGAAAATCTGGGAAAAAAAGAAAAAAACAAGGTTTAACAAGGAAGACCTGTTTAATCACCTGATTAAATATTCAATTATGCCTAAATCTTTTGAAAAGGAAGTAAAGCAACACATAATACAGTTTTATACTGTGAAGAAATCATATCATAACTGAAAATTGTAGTTGTCACCAGCACTTATGAAATACTTTCGCAACAGAGAAGAATGAAAAAATAAGCCCACAAAGACCCATTCTATGTAAACATCATCTTGTCTTCGTATTATAAGAAACTGAAAGAGTAAATAAAATCAGAAAGGTACAATAGATATTGTGAAAGATGCTCAAAAGTAACAACTGGGATGAAAGAAAGGAGAAAGAAAGGAAGGAAATACACACACGCACACACACACACACACACACACACGAGAGCTAAGATAATTGTACTACTGATTTCTATTGGTTTATTGAAAGGAACAGGGTTTTTTTTTATTATTAATTTTGCATGTCTATATCTGGTAATCTGAACAAGTGCTTTGAAGATAACAATATACAACATAACAACCAGTGTTGATTTCCTATCTTGTTTTGAAATTCTGTATCATTTTAATGTTTTATTTTTTATTCTCTTTAAAGTAAAAAAAAAAAATTCTCTAAAAAAGAAAATATTTACTCTATAAAAGACTAAATACTATATTCCCACCCTACCCAAACCATTGAAAAAATGAGTTATAACAAAATCACTTTTACTATGTAGGGGAACTATGACCTACGCATAGTTCCAATTTAGAATACATATATGGGTTTATCCATTTAAAAATATTTACTGAATAGCTACTATGTGCTCGTATTTAGGTCTTTGTGTACTGTGGGAGATTCAGAGATTAATAAGATACGGACTTAAGAGTTTAGAATTTTTCACTAAGAACCAGACGGTAAATATTTTAGGTGACTATAGGTGGGTCTCTGTTGCAAACACTGAATTCTGTCATGACAGCATAAGACCACTCACAGAGAAGAGATAAACAAAAGGAGTGCTTGTGTTTCAAAAATAGTTTTATTCATCAAGACTAGTGGTTGACTGAGCTCGGCCCACATGCCATAGTTTGTCAATTCCTGGTCTAGAACCACTGACAAGATACATACAAAAAGCTACACCACCATCATCTAACTCTTCAGACTTTTATTATTTTCTGCCTGATCTGTTATAAAAGTTTCTCTTTTGTGTGTTGCAGACTGCACTTCCCTAAATATTCCACTCAACATAACTGTCAGAGTGATCTTGTTTCAAAACTATCTCACTGCTATTTGTAAAGCTCTTCAGGGGTTTAGCGCTACTCACAGAAAAGCAGTCCATACTTCTAAGTAGAACATAAAAGGCTCTTAGTGCTTCACCCCGTCATGTTTCCTGACTTATCTTCAACAGTGTTTTCTCTCTCACATCCCTCCCCAGCTTCCACTCAGAAACAATACTAAATTATTCAATATATGACAATATTTTGTATCTGTTCCTTTGCATTTGCTCTCTCTACCCTCCATGAGCCATTCATATCTACCTATAAAATTCCAGGGACATTTTTCTCACTAGTGGACCACACCTGATACCTTTTCACCTTTTTTACCTTGCATATACTTTCTATTACTGCACATGGAGGATCTGACGATGCGTTGCTCGGTAGCAGGCAATTTATTTCTCTGCAGCTGTAGCATTAACTCCTAGCACAGTGTATAGCATACTGTAGGTATCAGATCAATCTATTTTAAACCAAAATCATCTGGTGGTGTCACAAGTGACACACTACTATCTGAGAAGAAAAACACATTCAGAAAAGGTTGGAGGAAAGGATAGAATATGAGTTGTAATGGAAAGACAGGTAGAAGTAGAGGGTAAACATCATATATAAAGCAAAAAAGTCAAGAGCAAAATGGTTGAAAAACGAATTGTATGACAACTTTCAGTTTGGTTGAAGCGTATGGAAGATAATTAGGAAAACGTCTGGAAAGGCTAGTTTATTATTTTTATTTTTTGGGTACTGGGGATCGAACTCAGGACCTTGCACTTGCCAGGTAGGCTCTTATGCTTCTGAGCTAGCTCCCCTGCCCTGAAAAGGCCAGTTGAGAGTCAGCTCTAGAAGAGATTCTGTACTTTGCTCTATAAACAATGAGTCACAAAGTCAAATGGGAAGGTTAAGGTGAAAGACAAAGTGGGTGGTGGGAGTGAGAACTGGAAAGTGTGCGAAGATGGAAGTGAGAGCATGGGCAAATAACTGGAAACAAGGGCCCAACAGAACTGCATTAAAAAAAAAACAATACTCATTTTGGGCTGATGAAATATGCAGGAAGGGGTCTTAGTATAAGTCAGAAAGTAGGAGACAGATATTCTCAAGAGTTGAAATATAAATCTAAGAGTCATCTATGGTAAACAGTAAAGACAGCAGACAGGGAATAAACAAGAAAACTTCATCGAAATAACATTGTGGCACATATTTCTACTATAGTGCCTGTAATATTACTGTATAATCTGTAAACAAGTCTGTTTCCCTACTCAAATTCCTTGAGGGAAGAGAGCACAACTCACTATCTTTGCATCTCCAACCTAATGCCTCTAAAATACCAAGCATTTAGTAAGTTGTTTGAAAAAGCAGCTCCTGTGATTGTAGCACACAGAATATTCAACTTCCCATGACACATTACAACATAATAGACAAGAAAGACCTAAAAAATTTGTTTTCAGACTCTTTGCTGCCCACGTCTGTGTTAGGTGGTGGCAACCTAAGACAGATGAGTTAGCACTGCCTTCTTTTTTTTGCGGAACCGGGGACTGAACTCAGGCCCTTGCGCTTGCCAGGGAAGCGCTTACTCCACTGAGCCCTCTCCCCGGCCCCCAGCATTGCTTTCTTCCGGCTATTCTGTAGACAGAACAGTGGACAACTAATTCTGAATTGTTTTTATCATCTCTTTTGTCCATCAGTGCCAGCATTAACCTGGCAACTGGCATGCTTGAAAGAAAAGAAAAAGAATGCCCGCTTGGTATTTAGAGAGCAAATGCCTGAGTGAGTGAAGCTGCTTTCCTGACCTTGATATGCCTGTTCATAGCAGTGGACTGTGCTGCTCGCACCAGGCCCTCCAGCTCAGCGCCACTGAAGTTCTTGGTCTCCACAGCCAGCTCTTTAATGTCCACATCAGCAGAGAGTAACTGGTGGTCTCTCATCCTCGCTGTGTGGATGTGAAGGATCTGTAGCCGACCTTTTTCATCTGGTAAGCCTGATAAAAACAGATGAGACATTTTCCCAGTTTCTAGAGCCTATCAGAGATTATAATCTCAGTATTTTTCTCTAGGGTTTCAAACATATAAGCAACTGCTTGTCATGATGCAATTTTTCTAACAAACATTAAGGTATGTGACATTGGTCCTGTCAATGAACTCAGAGTGCCACATGCATCTATATGCAGAAGTACACGCACACACACACACCCCGGCCTACTGGTATAGGTGTACACATCTGCTTACCTATCTCCATTTTGACTTCTAGTCTTCCAGGTCGAAGGAGAGCTTCATCTATCAGATCTGGTCTATTGGTCATTCCTGAATGTAATGTTAAAATAAAAAATAAGATAAAATGTCCCTTTAGTTTATATGAGAAGAGTAATTTCTCTAACTAGCTGAGAGGATAGTTTATAATAGAGAAACAATTTATTCTCAAATTTAAAAACAGCATTTTGTTCTTGATCTGTTCTACTGGAAATACCAGAAGACCCTGCTTTATTATTTCACTACCACATAAGCTGAACAAATATATAAATGTAAGAAAAAATCTGAATAGTTAAAAAGAAAATTTAAGGTTCAGAGAGTGTAAATATATCTCTGTGAAAGGGATAGAAGAGTAACATAAACATGATCTCTCCGACTTCAAAATTCCTTCCCTTTTTTAACAGGCCAGTGGTTTTCAAGATCCGTAAAAACAGTATTTTCTTTTCCTCCTCCAAAACCATCTTATGAAGTTCAGTATATGAGTTAAAAAATGGAAGTTACAGTAGCGATACCGGATGTGGAGCTCACTCCGAGTCCCTCTGAGGACTTGGGGAAGGCTATTGTTACACAGTCTGAAAACTACTGCATGGGCTGGGGAGGTGGCTCAGTAGAGTAAGTGCTTCCCGGGCAAGCGCAAGGGCCTGAGTTCAATCCCCGGTTCTGCCAAAAAAAAAAAAAAAAAGAAAAGAAAACTACTGCATCTCATTGTTCTGCCTTTTTTTCATCTGTGAGTGAGCCATAAGCATAAACAGAAGCCACTAAAACACACCATTTATTTTTCCTCTAAACCTTCTAATTAAATGAGTCAAATTCTCCAGTGTCACCAAGAAACAACCGTCACAGATCTTAACGTGTGTCTGATTTCTGGAAGGCTGGAACCTTACAAACAAAAAGCGTACCAATAACTAGGATGTTGTTCAGCTGCTCCACCCCATCGATTTTGGACAAGAGCTGATTGACGACAGTGTCGTGAACTCCAGTGCTGCCAGCCATGCTCCCTCTCTGCTTGCAGATGGCATCTATTTCATCAAAGATGATGATGTGCAAACCACTGTTCGCACCAAGCTAGTAAGGGAAGAAACTACATTAATGGTCACAATTTGAATGCATCAATAAACTAATTAAAAATGCTGCAAAGCTATCAACAGTTTAATTTTGTTCCACTTTGACAGTGAATATAGAGGTATAATTTAATCATGGTTGTTGCTCTCTCCAAAGTATTAAAATCACATTTTCAAAACTCTACAAACTGAAAATACATCCCACAACCTCACATCTAATAACCATAAAACAAAAATATATACTGATGATATACAGTGTATGTGTATCAAGTAACTCAATGTGAATTTACACATCTTATTTCACTACTTCAAGGAACCCTTAATTGCACTCACTCTCACTTAGAGGCATCTTCCTCTCATTTTTTCTGAGTTTTGATGAGAAGACTATCCCAGAAATAATAGGTTTAATGTTTCATCTTTAGTCCTTTGTACTAGCTAATCTGAAACATACAACTGGTTACTGGGAAAGACTGTTCCCTCCAACCCCTTTTTGGTACTAAGTACCAAACGAGGGGGCATTCTACTACTGAACTAATCCCTAACCCTTTTTATTTTGAGACAGGGTCTCACTGACTTGTCCAGGCTGGTATCAAATTTAGTACCCACTTGTCTCAGCATCCCATGCAGCTGGAACTACAAGCATGTGCCACCATACCTAGCTTCTTTTTTTAAATTTTCAATACAAAAAAAAGAACATGAATTTTTAAAAAACATTAGAATGAACATAACCTAAAAATAACTATATAATATAAATCAAATGTTGAACATAATTAGAGGATTAAATATGGTTAGAATTCATTAACTCTTTTGTAAAAAAAAATTTAGAGTTTTAGACAGGATTTCAGGCTGTCCCTGAACTCACTTTAGAGCTCCAGCTGGTATCAAACTCACAGATATTGTCCTGCCTCGGCCTTCAGAATCCTGGGATTATAGGCATGAGCCACCACATCCAGCCAAAAGTACTTAATGTTTACACTTTATAATAAGCACAGTAATGTTAACTAAGCAATAGTTGTAAAATAAACAGAAATAAAGAGTTTTTTAGTGTATTTGGTAGAGCCTCACTACAGCTCGGACTGTACTCCTGTCTCAGCCTCCCCAGCACTGGGACTGCAGTACCGCCACGGCCAGGGTTAGTGGCCGGCCCAGCTGGGGGCAGGCGGGGATCAAACCTTCTTCATAAATGAAGATTTGGGGGCTTGAGGGCTTTTGTGCGGGAATCGAACTCACACCTCACATTTGCCAGGTAGGCTCTGTGTTGATGAGCTTAATCCTCAGCCCCAGAAATAAAGTTTAAAAATAGCAAATGGGCTGGGGAGATAGCTCAATGCCAAGCACCAGCCTGGCAAGTGCAAGGTCCTAAGTGTGACCCCTGGTACCAAAAAGAAAAAAATAAAAATAAAAAGCCGAATCATATCACCTAAAACAAATGCTGTTAAAATAAATGCCGTTAATATCCAACAGATTTACTTTTACATTTTAAATTTATTTTAATTAAAAACTTAGGAGCTGGGAAGATAGCTCAGCAGTCTAAGTGCCTGCCTGGCAAAAAAAGACTCAGGTTTAATCACTGGGCACCAAAACCAGGCGTGGTGGCACATGTTTATAATCTCAGCACTGGGGAGGCTGAAACAGAAGGATAACTTCAAGGGTGAGCTTCGTAAGGAGACCCTGTACCAAATACATAAAATAATAATAATATTATTAATAATAATAACAACAATTTAGGAACCAGGGACGGCCAGTCAGCTCAGTGGATTAAAGTGCCTGCTTAGGCAGATGCAGGGACGGGGTTCAACCCCCGAGGCTCACTGAGACTGCAGCCTGAGACTGGGCATGGTGGTGCGCGTCTGTAATCCCTGGGGCTGGAAGGCTGAAAATAGGATCATTATGAGTCCGATCTGTGTAGTGAGATCCTGTATACATTAAAAAAAAAAAAATTTAGGAACCCAGTGTACAATATGCATATTCTTTTGAATATCAACTCTTGTTTTTTTAAACTGTTCTTTGAAAATAATTTTAATTGGTTACTTTTGTTTCTAAATGTGAAATATATTATTATAGAAAATCTGGAAAAGAAAAAATATGAAGAGATTATAATCATCCAAAATTCCATTAGCCCAACAGTACTACGTAACACTGTATAAGCTGCTTTTTTTCAGTCTAGTTATTGTCTTAAATCCTTCCTCATAACAGGACTATAGGACTCTTAACAGCTCTATTTCATTATGGTTTATTTCATAATTTCATTCCCTCACCCTACATTCCTGTTGTTTTCATCATTTCTAAGTTTTTGGCATTATATATGTTGTTAAAGTGAACATTGTAATATTTACAATTTTGATTTATATATATGATTAATTCCTGTTATTAGGTTAAAAGGTACATTAAGTATCTTAAGGACCTTGAAAGAGTATCAGATGCTTTTTCAGAAAGGTAGTATCAATTTATAATCTCATCACAGTACATGACAGTGTCTAATTATAGTTTAACACTTTTTGTAAATTACCTTTCAAACCACTATTAATTTCTCTTATTATTTAATAAATCTTCACATTTTCCTGTTGGAAGTTTTTAAAAAGTTTTATTTATTTTGATACAGGGTCTTGCTACATAGTCTGGACTCACAGCAATCTTCTTGTCTCTGCCTCCCCAGTGTTGGGATGACAGGCGTGCACCTCCACGCCCAGCTCTGGGCTGGCAGGGCATACAGAACTGGGGATCAAACTTGGGCCCTTGCCCTATTGGAATTTTTAGTGATTCATTTTTAAAGATTATTTATTACGGCTATTATTATACTCACTATAAATATTTTTTCCCAGTTTTTTATGTCTTGATGCTAGCTATAGCATTTTTTGATAAGCACAAGGTGTTTTGAACCAGATAGGTAGCTCAGCAGATTAAGGCACCTGCGTAGGCAAACACAGGACTGAGATTCAATCCTTGGCATGCCGTGCCAGCCCCAACCCCAGAGCACACTGAGATGGCAACTGAGACTGGGCATGGTGGCATGCACCTGTAATCCCATTGCTTGGGAGGCTGTAAACAGGAGACTCACTACAAGGTCTATCTGTGTAGTAAAACCATGTATAACCTGTACCAAATACAAAAAAAAAGGTGTTTTGTTTTTACTATTTAAACAGCAAAGGTTATCAGTTTTTATTTTTATGACATTTTGTTATTTTTTAAATTCTTCCTAATTACAGATATTGATGGTTACCTATATTTTCTTCTTTTTAAATTCTTAATATATATATATATATATATATATATTACATAAAACTCTTGCACTTAATAATAATAATTTTTTTTTTTTTTGCAGTACTGGGGATCTAACTCAAGACCTTGAACTTCACAGGCAGGTGCTTACAGCTGCTGAGCAGTTTCCCCAGCTTACATGTAATTCTTTATTGGTAAATAAAGAATGTAAATCTTTCTTTTTTATTTTTGTTTATTATATACAAGTGAAGTAAGAATCCACCTCATTCTTCCTCAAATAGGTAAGAACCTATGCTGTGGTGGCAACTACAAAACCCTTCCCTTCTTCACTGACTGAGATGACATCTTTTTTTTTAGGGAAGAGTTTACAGGGTGTTCAGGGTCTCACTACTAGATCAGATTCGTAGTGATCTGCCTGTTCACAACCTCCCAAGAGCTGGGATTACAGGCGTACGCGCCACCATACCCAGTCTCAATTGCTGTTTCAGCGTGGCCCGGGGGCGGAGCCAGCATAGCAGGCCCAGCCCTTGCTATTGCTTGCAGGTGCTTTAATTCACTGATCTATTTGGCCAGCCCTATGACATGACATCTTAACCAGTCTCTGAATCGTTCTGCATGCCAGATGGGCACCAGCTCATCTGTTCTGTCGCTGGGATTCATGTGCTGCTACCTCTGTAGCACCATCATTGAGAGTTAGGTAAGCTTTCCCCACCACACTCTTATTCTTTTTTCAGAACTATTCTGGTTGTTTTCAACCATTTCTATTTGTAAATAAACACTAGAATTATGCCACTATAGGACCTCTATCAATTATAAACAAAGCAATCCAAGCTTTGATTAAAATTAGATTATATCTTTAAATTAGAAAATACAAATGTATCCTGACATAGGTGGTGAGCCCATCAATCTTTAAATTCATAAAGCTAGACACCAGAAGAGAAAAAAATCAAATTTACTGTATAAACAGATAAAATATCTTCCATGTTATTCATATTTGGAACATTATTAATTTTAATGTAATTCTATGTAAGATAACCTACTTCTGTGCATGTCACTCTTTAACACTTAACTACGGCTGCAGAACTAGCTTGGCAGCACAAGCACCTGCCTGGCAAGTGCAATGTGATCCCCAGTATAACATGCCAAGCCAGAACTGGGCATCGTAGTGCACGCCTGTAATCCCAGCACTGCGGAGGCTGAGACAGGAGGATCACTACAAGTCCGAATTGCATAGCAAGACCCTGTACCAAAAAAACCCTCCCAAATAAAATTTAACTAGATTTAATATTTTTTCTTGAACATTACTTATAAATTATACATCTTACGCAAGTATCTTAAAAATTGAATTAAAATCTACAATAACCCAACTTTATTTCCAAGCATTGTATTTTGCTCAATAAACGTCTAGTAAAAAATGACAGCCTGCTTTTCACAAAGAAATTTGTTATGGTAAAGCCATGCTGTTATGTTGAGCTGTGGGGGACTCAGGTCATCAATTGCTGACATTGCCAGTTAAACAGAAGACCCAATGCTATTATGAGCTACTGGACTCTTTTAGGATA
>NDGN011552037.1:20402-50741 GCA_002564285.1 Tympanoctomys barrerae | reverse complement strand
GAGTCACTCTGGGGGCAGAACCAATTGTGTCCCAGGGCGGGACCCCTACCAGCCGGAAGTGCAGGGGGAGTCATCCTGGCCAAGTTGACACAATGTATCAACCACTACAATATCCCTATCAAAACGCTCCTAAATTCACAAGGTAAAATAATTTAAGGATATAATCACCTCGTTACTTTGTTTCAGCACTCAGGACCCTGCGCTTGCTCAGGATTGAACTCAAGACTCTGCTTATTCTACTGAGATATCTCCCCAGCCCAACCTTGTTAAATTTGGAACTGCAAAGACAGTGTGTTCAGGGATCAAGATGAGGCTTTTATATCAAGATTGCAATTTAGAGCTTCTATTAGATTCTGAAGTAGTGAGAAGAAATAATTTTCGAATGTAGGAATCAAATTAATAGTAAAAAATATAATTGAAAAACAATTAGTAATTCTGCTTTCAAAGTGTAATAATGGCTAGAAAACAAACTTTTCAAGGAAGCTCATTCTTGTACAACTATTTTTTTAAAATGCTCTGCCAGCCTCCTTTTGAGTCAAGTTGCTCTAAATCATATTTTAGCAAGAATTCTAAGAGCCACAGGAAACTCACCTGCTGAGTTATTACCTATCAATTACCCAAATAAAGAATGAAATTCAAAGCATGAAAAGCTTGAATGGCAAAGGAAAATTTAAAGTTAAGAAAACTAGTATTGATGTATCCCTCTAATTCTCCTATTCATGGGAGGAAAAACTCAAGTGTATAATTTACAGTTACCTTCCTTATCCCTTTTACTTACATCTCTCTAAGGTGAACAGATCTTATAGAAAGTCCCTTTGTTGAGTAGAATGGGAGGCAAACTAATTTAGGAGAATGCAGGCAAGAAGGGATGAAACAAGAGATAAAAATCATTGCTAAACTGTTCCAAATCAGGAAAGGAAGCGTAGTATATGAAAGGAAGGGTGGGATAGCTTGAAGTTCGGAACTGCGGAAACAGATATAACAGCTGCCAAAGACAACGAGCAGAAGTAATTGAAATGGACTCCGAGGAAGTTTTGCTACGTTGTGGGTCATGAAAAGGTAATCCCAATTTCCGCCCAATCTGGGGTTTTAGCAGAACATTACTAACATCTGAGATGGGATGATTCTTCTTTGTGGGATCTTTTCTAACCATTCAGGAAACTTAGCCTCAAGCACTATCAGCTAGAAACAATGCTACCCTTGCCCTAGTAATAACAACCAAAATTTCTTCATCTTTTGGTAAACTTCCTGGGTAAGGTGGGCTAAAGAGGAAATATTTGGTTGAGTAGTTCAAATAGTTTTATAAAAATCAAGTAGTTATTTTTGCTTTGCAGTTTTAGTAGGTACTTGTGTTTTGTTTCTTTTTTTGTAGTGTATTTGTGCAGGGTGTACAGGGTCTCACTACACAGATTGAACTCATAGTGATCCTCCTGTTTTCAGCCTCCCAAGCGTTGGGATTACAGTTGCTTGCCACCACACTGAGTAAGTTTTTAAATTTACTTTTAGCCTTGTTCTTTGTTCCCTTGGCTATACACTTGAGTTTTTCCTCTGAGTTTGAACTCAGACGAATAAAAGCAGACAGTAAGAATTTCCAAGTAGGTCAAGTTATATTCAGGTTAACTTTTGAAGGTTTCCATCTAGAATACTTACCCAAAGAGGCACATTCTGGTGTAATTTAGTTTGCATTATGTGCTAGCAGATCTGAGTCAAAATTGTATCTCTCTAATGACTTCAAAGGGTAAGTTAGTGGATGATGAACTGACAAGAATTATAATGAAAAGCCAAATCAAATTTAGAATTGTTCAACTACATCTTTTGGTTTTTGATAGGCTAGGAAGTTAAGGTACCACCTGACATTACCAATTTCCATTGAAAAATAAGATACACAAATGCTAAAAAAAAAGTTTAATGAGATAATTCCATGAAAAATTTTTGACTTGAAATATGTACATTTACTCGATCTCCTGGACATAAGGTGTCCCAATAATCATTGTTTCTTGGAAGAGAAAGACCAAGCATAAGCAGACATGTGCTGACAAACTCTAATAATGACTGTTTTTTAAAATAACATATACTTGACAATATTTTTGGCATGAATACACCCACCATAACCCATTTCAAACTATAAACCTGACATTACTGAAAGTGGGGTCTGGAATTATTTTGTACAGTTGGCTGTCTTGAGTGAATAGGTATAGGAACTGCCATGACTAGGGATGTGGCGTGTTTTGAGAAGTTAAGGTCCTTGTGATCTAGGGGTGAAAGAAACACCTCACGTCTCAGAGTATACTATCAAGCAACTCTTGCAAACACTATCTACCAGCCTCCTCACCATTTCAAGATCTTTCTCTTTTATTTCTCTAATGCTTTGTTATCTGGAATAGTTTAGCCACTTTAATCACTGAAAACCCTGAGGCTATTACTTTCTATCACAAACTGACCAGAAGCATTGGGTTTGGTAAATATCTATTTCAGAAACGTAATATTTCTAAATGCAACATTTATATTTAGTTATGGTACACTCCTAAAATACTTAATAACCACCCTGGTGACAAGTGACAGAGATGACCTCAGAGTACACAAGTTTTCAGTACTGTAATTATGTGGAGATGTAATGCCTCAAATCTCTTTGACAACAGAAGAAACTTGTATTTCCTTATGTTTATAATCACATATAAGTATTAGATTAATATTTAATCTAAGTATTAATTAGCTTAATTAGAATAATCACTTATTAGCATTATAATTATAATCACATGTAAGTATTTTTAATGAACAGTTGTACAAAATCAAAATATTTTTGTACCAAAGGTGGGTGGTTATGTGGAATGCAACCTGAAGAATTAGAAATTAATTAGAACAAATTGAAATGGACAATGTATAAAGTATTTGTACACATTATTGGGAAAAGTTTGAAGATTTCCTAGAGCATATACAGCCATTACAAGTTAGGGAAGATAAGCTAGAAAGAAGAGTGAAAAAATTAAAGAATGCCAGTTCAGAAAGAATGATTTCATGAGCTGATGTGGGCTGCCCTGGGCACGTGAGGGTGGCTACTGTGGTTCCCAGGAAGAAGGGCCAGCAGGTGTGCAACCCCAACACAAGGCTCTTGGCCTCGCCTGCATCCTCAGATCCACATGAAGCAGGAAACAGACAAGAGTCAGCCTGGGCGTCCCCACCTAGAGTCAGACCACGAGGTGACAGAAGCACTGAAGAAGTCAGTGTTGCTCAACCTTCGGGAGTCGGAATTTTCTCTGAATTTCACTGTCGGAAAGTAACTCTGAGAAACCCCATCTGATCCTTACTGAAGACAGGACTATGATTTAAAGTGCAGACTTATACTTATTATACTGAAATTCTGTTAACAATGGATTTGCCCAAATCCCAAAGTCTCCTGTCAGGCTGTGCCATATAATAACATCCCCTGGGGGTTCAGTGATAAACTGGGACAAGGTTTTGGGTATTTTTCACAGTAAATAGTACAACCCACTGTGAGGGAAAATTATAAAAGTTTTTCACAAAGGAGAATATATGGAAAAATATAAATCTAAATAAGGAATACATCGTGTTGTAAAATAGTAAACACACATAAAAATTTAGCAAAAGTTTTACAGAGTAAAACTAATTTTCTGAGGGAAAGGAGATGGACAGATCAATATTAGAAATGAAGAAAGAGAAGAAAATTGATCAGAGGGCTGGATTAGATACAGTTCCAAAGTAAGGGGATCTTTGAGAGAAAAATAGAGATGATTCAAATGGATTTTTTTTAAAGTGGACAAAAAAGATTTTACTACATTAGTAAAACTTTAAAGCCATACTTCTGTTCATGAAAACCTGAGTAAAATTTAATTATATTCTTTGCAGCATTTTTAAGTTTTTCACTTTAGCAACTCTATGAATAATTGACATATAATAAATTATAAATGCCTGAAGTATATAATATAAAAGTTCGTACATTACATATATATTCATATAACTGTCATTAAAAGCAAGACAATGAATACATGCTTTACCCTCCTGCACCAAAATTTTCCTCACTGCTGTTTCCCCATATCTCCTTGTTTCTTTATGTTTGTATCTTTTGCTAATTTTTATTTTTATTAGTACATGTTTGCAGTACACAATGATTATGTTCATTGAGTCACATTCATTCTTAAACTAGAAAATAAATGGCCCTCCTTATGGACATTGCTTTTTTGTTCTGTTCTTTTTTTTGTTTTGTTTGGTCAGGGACTGACTATGCAGCCCAGACTAGTAGTGATCCTCCTGATTTCTGCCTCCCTAGTGCTTGGATTGCAGATATGAGCCACCATGCCCAGACTCCTTCGCCAGCTCAGCATGCCCAAGAGCGGGGCCAGCATGGCATTTGGAGCCAGGGACCAAACCCTGGCCCCTGCGCTTACCTAAGCAAGCGCTTAGTCCACTGAGCTATACCCTCAACCCTTGGATATTGTTTTTTTAAGGAAAAAAAATAAAAACAATGATACAAAATTTAAAAACAAGATAGGAGGGTACAAACGGTTAGCACATTATTTGTTATCTTCAAAGTAATTGCTCTACAGCTTTTGAAAGAAGGTATTTTGGCACCATGCCATCAATATATTGCAGACCATTCAACACTTTTGAAAATAAAGTTGAATATATGATAAAATAGCAACATGTACTGAAGTTGATGGCATTTTGTAAATATATTATTTTAGACAAGTATGCATATATATATGTGTAGTGTTTTCATGTATGCTTAATAACTATTTAAAATTAATTGTGAGGTTTGGACTCGAAGCAGCTTAAAATCCAGTGCTCAAGAATACATTACAATGCCCTGAAAGATACATTGATAGCAACATTGTTCATAACTTAACAAAATTATACTACAATAAAAGGCACATCCTACAATGACACAAATCATCATGAGTCAATCCCAAAAACATTTCAAATGAAAAAGTTGCTCAGAGAAAAACATATCCATAATTAGTCCATTCATATAAAGTCCCAAGATCACTGAAAAAAAACACACATGAGTTATAGATACGCACGTATGTGGGAAATCTATGAAGAATAATTTGATTCCACTTTGGAGGACAAAAGATGTCTCCACAGGAGGCACACAGAAAGCTCAAGGCTGCAGCTCTAAGTGCATCTTGGACTAACATGAAATAGACATATATTTCTTTTTATAGTTGTCCTTTTGACATACATGTAATATGTATTCTTGTGTTTGGTGTATTTTATAATGATTTTTTTTTACAGTGAAATAACTACTAGTGGAACATCCTCCTTTTGTTTTTGTTTGCTTATTTCTTTGGTCTTTTTTTTTTTTTTTCAGACAAGTTCTCACTCTGTCGACCAGGCTGCCTCAAACTCCTAACAACACTCCTGTCTTGGCATCAGAGTGTTGCATTTAGAAGCACATGCCACCATGCCTGGCTAGAATGACAATTTTTTTCATTAATAATGGAAGTATTAATTCTCTATATTTGTTTTCTAGGCCTTAAAGAATATTTTAAAATTTAAAAGAAAATTTAGCTACCTTGGTTTCACTGTATATGCTTTTGTGTTTTGACCCCTTACAATGTACATGTTATTTATAAATGACTGAGATTTTACACTCATCTTATTTTCATAATTTCAATTAAAATGAGTGACTTCAAGGGGCTATATGAATACAAAAAATATTTATTTTTCTCTATCTCTTTCCTTTCCATTATCAATTATTTAACATAAATAAGAGTCAATATAATGGGAGAGACTGAGATGTCGGTAAATTATTTCTCAGAAAAATAGATGGAAATTTACTAGCACATTAATACTTAGGCTTTTATGGGTAAGGGATTTACTAAAAGAAATAAAACTATTATGGATCATTCTGAGGTGCACAAAGTAAAAGTTGCACTAGCTCTTATTGTGTGAAAATTGTCAGACAGTCACTAAGTGCACTACTAATTAAAATTCTTCCACATCTTCCTATATGAATAAATACTGAAATAGAATTTAAATGAGTTAAATTAAGAATATCTCCTTTTGTGTTTCACTACACATGCATAGATTGAAAGAACTAATTATGTCATACAATTGCCAATGACTTTTGAATTGTACCAATCTTTATATAATTGGTAATTGGTTTATAAGAAATGTCAAAGGACACCTTTGTTTTCAGGTACAAAGGAAAAGAAAATGTAGTGACAACGGGGCTGGGGTTTTTTTTGTTTTTCAGCAGAAGGAACTATGGTAGATGGCAATTTAAAAAAATAACCCACAATTTTCTGTTAATGGAGATTTTTGTCTCATAGGCAAGCCAATAAACAGGGGAGTAAAGTATCATGCAATTAAAATCTGTGGTAGATGCTGTGACCATGACAGTGAAAAAGCAAAGTGTTGAGGAGATACAATTTAGATGGTCAGAGATGTTGTCTCTAAGAAGGTGGTATCTGAATGGAAACCTGAAAAACGAAAAGCTGGCTGCAGTAAAACTAAGAGTTGACCATGTCACTGCAGTGGAACATCACATGATCACATGAAGATCCAGTTTGTGTTTAAGGACTTTAACCAGCATGGCAAGAGCTTTAAGTCCAAGAGGTAGAGCACCTTGAGGAGGTCTGAGACACAGTGAGGGTTAGAACGTGTCTCTTGAATTTCATTTGAGATGGGATGCAAGGGGAGGTCCTATACTGGTAGATGACATGATTGAATTTTCATGTCTAGACTGTGCTTACCTGCTTGTGGAGACCAGTTGGAATGAGGCAGGAATGGTAAGAGTAAGACAAAGGTTTGTCTAGGAACCCAGCGAAGTGAGGACAGTGGCTTGCACTACAGCAGTAGCCATGGGAATGTAAAGCTCTCGCTATATTTTCATTAGGATTTCCCCATGTAGTCGATGAAAAGGCAATGAAGAAGCAGCAGAAATCAGGATCGTGAATAGATAGGTGAATATAGGAGTAATTCACAAAAATTAAAGGGAATGGGTTTGAAAGGAAGGACTAGAGTCTTCTGTTCAACCTGAGATGTGTAAAGTTTGATGTGCTATATGACAGTTACATGTAGATTCCGTCTATGAGAATGGCTATTTTAAAAGGTGAGGTTTGAGGTCAGATATTGTCGCACAAGCAATTACCACAGTTCTTTAAAAGTCAGGCAACATGCGTCTGCCTTTCTTGCTATACTCTGGCCCTCTTAGGAGCTGAAACATCTTCTTGTTCATCACCATTCCCACATTTCTAATACTAATTATTGAATGAAAGCATGCATAAGGGAATGAACATAGGAACTTAAACTCAGGTTTAAACATGCACATTTTAATTGTACTACATAAGGATTAATAATCTTGCAGTTCAGCCTTTCTTCACGTGGCCAAGCAGCTGTGTCAACCACTAAAACTGAGATGCAGATCTAGAATGTATTTTAAGAATTACCTAATAAAACTCCTCTTTCCTCAGATCAGGAATCTGGGGTCAATGCAAAAGAGTAACTCAAGGTTACGGTTGTGTCAGAGTTTGGACTAGAACTCAGGGTTTTCTTACTCCACACAACTAGTGATCATTCTACTACACTATATTCTTCAGACAAAACTACAGCAAAAATGGTCCAGTCTGTATGCAAAGCACAGCTGTAACTGAAAGTTTCACAGAAGATCAGAAACACTGTTTAAATTATAAACTTGCTTATGAAATAAATTCTCTTCAGAAATAACAAAATGTGAAATACTAACACACTACTTTTTAATTTACTCACTCAAAGAACTTCAGAAATTAAAAAGAGAAACAGCCCACATACACACTAAATGACTAAATGTTCTTTGGTTTCCAAGGAATTCTCTCACAAGGACTTAGAGTACAAGGGTTTATGATGGAAGATGAAGTCACTTTAAAAAGAAAACACTGGTTCTTTTGAATCTATGGAAAAGCAAATGTGTGTCAATAATGTTGCTGAGTCAGCCCAACCACAGTAACCATAGCAAAATCCTCCTCAGTGTTCTCAGACTTCCAAACACATTCTTCCCTAAGCAACAATAAGGAAAATTTGCACACCATAAACTCTGCCACATTCGAGAGGCATAGGGCCCTTCTTTCTAGCATAAAGTTGATTACACTTATATCATAGACTATACAAACCATTAGGGAAGACATAGCTCTTTAGTCTCACACTGTCATTTACAGAGTTTTGACAGAGTGTTTAAGACATTCCATTCTTCCTTTAGACCTTAAACACAAAAATTTGGGAGTCTGTGTGCTTAGGACATACCTAGTGAACAGTAAACCTTAGAATATTACCATTGCAAAGGGTACTTGTAGCTATTCTGTACACAGATTAAGAGAATATTTTGGACTACCTGAGTATGACCTGCGCTTCATATTGATTATAAATTGAGACATGTGTGTGGTGCATCTAGAAGGGTAGTTTGTCAGTGGGAGAAATGAAGATATTACTAGGAGAGATTTAATCCAAAGAGAATAGCATGTGGAGACACAAGTGTAATCTAGGGAGATTACCACCACCATAAATTCAAAATCACCAATTTCACCTTGGACCTTTAAAGAGACAGAAAACCCATGTTGTTTCCTTGCCAAAACTCAATGCAATTCTCTGCAACTCCTTCAAGCTCTACTTTCTCAAATTTCCTGAATCACTTTCACTGGTGGCTTCATCTACTTCAGAGAGAAATAATAGAAGCCGTCAGATATGAAACCTTTTGATTCTCATTACCCAAATCAGGAGATTCATCAGTGTCCACATCAATCTTTTCCCCTTTCATTGTTGTTTCAAAAGAAATGGTATCTTTCTTCTTCTCCATTTACATTTAATTTACTAGATATTTTTTAATGCCTAGTATTGATTCTACCACTAGGGAGAATCTCACTCAATAGTTATCTTCACTTTCCCTGATATATTCAGCTTCTCTCTCTTTTCTTAATCCTTTCAACAGCATTGAAAAGTGTTAAATCTTGCCTCATATAAATAAAACACACAAAACTAAAGTTAGCATTCCTTATGCCTTAAGCTCTTAGCTCCCTGGGTCCTTCTTGTTTATTTTTGTCTTCTTCTTACCAAACTACCCAAACAAGATCCCTTAAGGCTCAGTCTTAGGCTTTCTTTGCTTTTCAGCTACCTGATCAATTTCAACTAGTTTTTCAAATTTAATTACCTTCACAATCGAAGCAGCTCTCACAATCAAATGTCGGAATGCTCTGCTGACCTTCAGACATGCTTCCCTTAAATCCATAAATTCTCCAGTTGGAGAGTTACTCAGATTATTTTCAAACACCTAAACCTATGTGCAATTAATTTTATTTCCTCCACCTATCACCAAATCTGTCACACTATTGGTAAATACAAGCACAAATAACAAACTTACTCATGCCAGAAACATGTCATGTGACTCCTTCCTATCCCTCAGGCTCTAGAGCCAAATATCATATGGTTTAAAACTTTACCTTGTAAATAACCCTGGAATCCCCAATCAAAGGTCCAGTCACCCAGATACTTTACTGTAGTAGTTTTCTAATTGATCCACCCTTGCAAATGCATTCCGTATCCAGACTGAGGTTTCAAAATCCAATCTGTACTGCACAGTCCTTACTCCAAAGTGTTTGATGTTTTTCTATGTTCACTACCTGCATTTACTCCCACAAATAATGGATACTATTTTATTTGTGACTTTGAAATTTAAGTAAATGAAATATATATCATGTACTTCCATCCAACAAGCCTTTTTAACTACACACCCTATACTTTTGTACTCCTCATCAATTCATAAGCCTCAAGGCATTTTTCCCAGCTGATGAATGTGTTTCCGTGCACGACTAAGCCAAGGTTTCCTTATTCATTTCCCCACTGAGGGCTATTACCTTAGTCCCACTATGTCACTACAATGCACAATGCCACAATTATATTTCCCCAAAATGTCTTCAGTGCTTTTTAATGTGTGAGAGTTTCTTTAAAATAGATTCCTAAACGTCAGTTTGCAAGGTCATAGAAGTTGCACACTTTGAGTGTCAGTAGATCCTACACTGTCCCGTGGGAACGATAACCTCCAAATGTTGGAAAGCAGTTACATGGGGACAAAAAGGAAGAGTGAGAGGGAAAGGGATGAGGTTCTGAATTTTCACTGCGGTGGAAGATTTCTTCACAAACTAAAGCAAATGCAAAATAATTTTTGGTGACAACTACAGAGATGTCTAATGTGTTGTCTGTTTATTATTTTTGTGCTCATACAATATTTTACAATTAAAATTACTTCTGTAGCATTTTCAATGGTTTTCAAATTATCTGTAAATGAAGTTCCAACTTCCCTTGATCTGGTTTCACTGGCTTCAGAGCCTCATTAAGGAAGGTATATTGCTCTTGTCTGGCCTTCTTGTAAGGGGCCTGCTCTCCAGGATGCAGGATCCTCACAATCTTTCCTTCCTCCTGAGGAATCGTGGTGTTCCCACCAGGTTTTACACAACAAGCTACTGATTTGATTCCTTCTGAGATCTCAGCTTAGGTATTACTGTCTCAGGGATCCTTCTCCACCTCTCTCAGGGGAGTTTAATTTCCCCTCACTATAACTTCTCATAGACTTCATCATTTGCTTCAACCCTAACATTTCTTTTAGTTTTTAATTTTTTAGAAATCTTTTATTTACTTACTTACTTATTGGCACAGGGTCTTGCTATGCAGCTTGGACTCATAGTGATCCTTCTGTCCCAGCCTCCCCAGTGCTAGGATTACAGGCATGCACCACCATGCCAGTTTGGGGCTGGCACAGCATGTAGTACAGGAATCTAACCCTTGCCACAAAGGTGCTTAGACTATCTCCCCAGGCCACTCAGCCTGCACATTTCTAAGGATTTCTTCAAGATATATCTTTACCTCATGATTGCTTGATTGGTTATTTATATCTACCATCCCCATTAGATGCTGAACACCCTTGCAGAAGCCGTCTTATTCAATACTCCATTCCCTCACTCAGTGCAATGCCTAGTGAAAAGGTGTTCAATAAATAGTCCTGGGGGAACAAAAGCACTGGAGAAGCACTTATGAGAGTGCTAAGTAGCATATGCAAGATCCTCCAGCCCAGTTCCCAACCCCCAATAGGCCTATGAGATCCAGGGCAAGATTATAATTGAAAATATTCAATAAAGCAGGAGTCATATTATCACAGATCTGCAAGATACTTAGGGCATAAAGCAGCAGGGCTTTCAGCACATGTAATTGCATGTGGTTTGAGTTGACGCTAATTTAATTTTCTACATCTGGCTTTGTAGTTGGTGCAGGATGAACAGGAACTGGATGCACAAAAGATTGGGTCACAATCCGATGAGAGAGATCTATAGTCAAACACCGGACTTTTGAGAAGCAGAAGAGCTCATGGAGACAAGCAGAGGAGAGAGCACAAGGGTGGGATGTCGCACCCTCAACAGGAGTGCCCCATTCACAACCCTGGGGAGAAGGGATCAGTGTCGCCCAGAATGGGCAGGGGCAGAGTCACAGAAGTAAAGAACTGTTTTGCTTACAGCTTCCCTATTGTGCAAACACTTTATTATGTTGTCACCAGGTCATGAAATGAATACAGCAGCACCCTGGTTCACCAGCTTAATTTGTTTTATGATTTTGGAGAGGACGGTCACAGGGACATTTGTCACGTGTTGTGGAGTTTAGGGAAAGAAGAAAGACTGTGTTGATTGCTTTTGAGAACCAAATAGATTGTGAAAAGAAGTGCCCATGAACTGAAGTATTATTGTAGTAAATAATAAAATATTTTCAAAATTCCGTGTAAGGTGGCAGAATTCAAATATGTACACATTATCATCTAAAGTGCCAAACTGTGAAGGGTTATATCTTCAAACAAGAGCAATCTGAGGCAATAAGACATGTAGTTTACATGCAATTCTGGATTTTAATCTCTCTCTCTCTCTCTCTCTCTCTCTCTCTCCCTGATGCAGTACCTTGTTGGTGACCCTCCTGCCTCCACCTCCTGGGGATTTCAGGCATGTGCCACCACACCTGGCATGAGAAACATCTATTCTTAGCCTTCTTTAAAGAAGATTTAAAGATTTGAGTCTTAGCAGTTGTAGCACAGAATCTACATACTATAAAAATACTCAATAATTCTATGTATGTGTATAGTGCTGAATAAACAATTTTCTCTCCCCCCGCAAAACTTGATTAAAGTAAAATGTGCTACTTTATTTCCTTGATGTGAGATCCCTGAATGACTGAATTTTCAGTTTTTTTAGTTTTCTGTTATTTCACAGCCCAAATACCATTTTTTACTATAAAGCTAGCATAGATAATGAAGTCTGAAGAGGCAGCTCTCTCAGCATACTCTCTCACTTCTCTTGCTGTTCCCCTATGCTCCTATAAAACACATTACTTTGCTTGTCCTCCTCAGACATTCCTTGGGGCCAATATCCTAGACCCTGTAATTCACTCAAGAGCTAAAATTATTGTCAAGGCAGCAGTTATATCCCCAAGAGTTGCCATAAATAATTCATTGAATGCATTCGTTTCCAGAAGATCTGCTCAGCTCTGAGCCTAGTTCCTCAACACAGTGCAAATATTGCCTCAAAATTGAAGTGCTCGTTCAGCATGGACCAACTATTGGGAAAGCTGAGGCAAAAGGAAAAACTTTAGCATATAAACATTGAAGTAGATTGTAAATGACTGTTTACTGGCAAATCCACTGCGTCTTTCTGAGTCAACTTTGCAACCACATAGCAGGGGAGGAAGAGTGAATCCCGACTGGAGAGGGAGTGGAAGTCTACGGACCTTTGAAGGAGCACCTGGCAGTATTCCAAAAGAGAGGCAAAAATCCCAGATGGGTATTGCTTTTAAGGAAGCCAGCAATTGGCAGGATTAGTCACGGACCGCTTCCCTCCTCTGCAGCGAATGGGCTTTCGCTTTTTCTTTATACAGTCTTGCAGCAAGTGGAAGAAACAATCTCATCATTGTCATTTAAAGGAGCAGGAGTGTGTTTAATATCATATTTGTCACAGGAGGAACACTACAGCCATCAGAAAAAATAACGTCCACTTGTGTGGCTTTGCCTATCGCCTAAGTTTTTACCGAGCACGCCCCTCTTTTTGCCACTGCCATTCCATCGTCTAAGTTCTGGTGCCAGCCGCCCTGGGTTACAATGAGACAGTCATGTGGTCCCTCATTCCGAGGACTTTTGCCTCGCAGTCATGGGTAGAATACGGGAAGCACATGCAGACGGTCTCAGCAGCCACGGACGTAGGACGCTGCTCTGAAGGATCTCTGCTCAGTGAAATCCTCCCCACTTTGCTGAGCCAACAGTGCCTGTGAAACATAGCTATGTGGCCAGTCTTTCCAACATTCTGTCTTGTGTGCATCAGTGCTGTTTTATCTACTTTAAACATCAGCTGTGGGAACAAGGAAACCCTGTCTTTCATGGTCACTATGTTCCTGGAAAATGGCACTGATTTAAGAAATATTTATTGAATAAATAAAAGAAGGTAAATGTATAGATGGGTGAATGCATGGCTGAATCAATGATAGGCCAATGCTTTCTCATAGTCTTTGGGATTTAAAGAATTCAGTATTAATTAAAACAGATGATTACAATATTCCTTCAAAATAGCATAAAAATATAAACTACTGTCTAAATGAAAAATGATGCAATAAGTAATATAAAAGGAAGAAATGCTATGTAGGAGCTCTGTGCTTAATCAATACATTAAGAGATCATGAACATCTGCTATGGTTTGTGTCTATTTGTCCCCCCAAAGCCTCATGCACTCATGGGGTGGCTCCTGGAGTTTGTGATTGATTCTCAATCTAGTGCTAGGATTGTGGGTATGGGGGCTACACCCTCCCTGGGTCAAATAATCTGAAATACAAATGTAAGGAGGGAAAAGAGGCCTCTGGTGCCCTAGCTACGACCCCTTCTTTTGTGCTTTGCTGTTGTCCACATCATGTGTGGCTGCCTTCTGCCATGGGCCGCTCTGCCTTGGAGCCAGCTGATTATGGACTGAAACCTCCACTAACTGTGAGCGAAATAAGTTTTTCCTTCCTTAATTCTGGGTGTTGGGTATTCTATCCAGCAACGAGAGAAGAGCAACTGAGACAACGTCATAATCCTGGAATATTTAAGTCTAGTAAATTAATACATGAATCTGGTACTAGAGTAGGAGACATTGAGTTACTTCCCTGCCAATCACATCTCTACAATTGCAGCAACTATTGTTTTTGAACCATTTCTAAATCACTTTCTTCCATAAACTGTAAATGAAGTTCCTCCAGGAGGAAGACTATGGGAAAAATTCATAAAACCCACTTTTCACAGTGCTGGGTGTGAGCACAAGGAAGGAGAGGAAGGTGCATTGTCACCAGGCTTTAATATTCTGTCAACAGGCAACAACATAATTAGAACTATGCCTTTGCATATCCAAAACATAAATTAGTTCTAAAATGGCTTGAAGCCATAAATTAGCTTTATTAGCATTTCATGGGAAAGAACTCCTGAGGAGTTCTATTTTCTATGATCTTGGAGCTACATACAAACAAACTTCCTTTTTTTGATGAGGAGTCACTGTGGATATTTAATAATATAAGCCTGTACTGTTAGAATTTGTGTCTTCGTTGAAAAATGGACATAGACAGGGCAACTACCTAATTATTACTATCATCATTATTAGTTCAGTGGAAAAGTGCAGAAACACCCCATTTAAGGATCAAAGGAAATTCTCAGTAGGCTAATTAAGACACCATCTCCAAAGGATACTCAACTGTAGGTGACTGGTAATTTTGATATGTTGGATTTTTGATATGTCAGAGCATACACTGCAGACTCCTTTACCTCTACCAATACAAGAAAAATAAAGGAATAGGAACAGAATCTACATTACCACCAGGGAAAAGGAGAGGAAAAGAATACCAGAAATCTGATGAGGCACAGTAAAAAAGAATTTGGATAACTAGCAACTTCACAGAAATCAGTAGCAGTTCTTCCCTAAGAGACAAAGAATGAAAGGAAACGCTACAGTGCACTTTGACCTTCACTGCCCCTACAGTGTGAGCACACAAAAAAATCTGTTTTCTTAATTTTGATCTTTATTTTTGAGTTTGCAGCAGTCTCCCAGGATTTGGTTTTATGCATCAAGTTATTATCCCCTTTTGTATCAGGTCTGTTGTAAATGTTCATTATAATCACTGCTGCTTAATTTAGCAGATGGTTGGAACTGTGCGATTCTTCTCAGAGGAACTGAATATGGTTATGTCATTTCCCAAGTTGATTTAAAAGAAGTAATTTGAGATCAAGTAATGTTTCACTTTCAGTATTAGTTTAGAATCGTTGCCATAAATGTTTTCTTTCTTACACTTGTATGATTTTGAATATGTCTGATGCATTAGGTTGGTCTCCTACTTTTTAAGCTTTTGGTATTCAACAAAGAACTAAAACAATAAAGCATGGTGCTCAATGCTGGGTTTGTTTTTTTTTTTCTTACACGAGTTATCAGGCATCTCAACAGGGGCTTTCCAGTGGTTCAGAGCAATGTCTCTCACTTTTTGTCAGCCGGTACAAGGTGGGTCGAGATTATTTTCTTACACCAAACTGCTAGTACAGGTTAATTTCACCTTCAGTGAATACCTTGTGCCGCTCTCACGATATTGGTGATCAAATACAATTAGCAAGAAACAGAGACTCCATCTAAAATATTCTTAGAATCTCATACTTGCTCAGAATACCATCTATGCTCTTTGTTCAGTGGATATTCAGTTGCACAGGATTGTTTTAGCAGAATCACACATTTTGAAAGAGAAGAAACTAAAAAGGGAGAGATTGTTCCAAGTTCCAGAGCTGTCTCTAAGTAACAGGGTCACTTCTCTCCACCCTGTGGGCACTACCAAAAAGGTGCTTTTTCTAAACCAAGATTTTGCTATTCATTAGGGCTTATTCTTATATGTTATTCAACCTTTCTGAATTTCCAATTTCTATGCTCTCCCAACCTCCTACTGTTCCTGTTGAACTTCCCTTTGGATAGCACAGGAAGCAAAGCGAGAATAATATTTGAGGGTCTGCAGAGATGGTTGAATTAGTCAGGAAATCTCATTACTGTGCCATTATGCTTTGTATAAGAAGTTTTGTTTTTAAAAGAGTAAAGGATCTTAATTTCAAATAGGAAGTAAGCATTACCATCCCCTGTGAAACTAGCAAATTATGTTAAAACAGAGAGACATCTTCTAGGAATGTTGGAATTGTAATGCAAAATAGTTATGAGGCCTTGATTTATATTTATGCCCACCACTTGCTAGCATTTTAGGTCCCTGTGTGTTAGCGCCCCCTCCACAACTGCAAAACACAGCAATATATGAACACGATACACACACACACATATATATATATATATATATGCTGTTTATGAATGATAAAAAGAGTGCTTATATATAAGATATTTTTGCACTGTTATTGCCAATAACTTCTCCCTGCGGGGATATTGAAAAGCAAAGCAGAAAGGCACCCCCCTAGGCACCTTTGTGCCTCAGACTGTTTCTACTGTTGGGGTTCCCACCTGAGCACCCTGAGGATGCACCAGAGATTCTAGGTAAATGGATACAACGTGAGCCCATATTCTCAAATGAAATAAATCGAGCACACACGTGTGAACATTAAGCTTCCCTGGGGTGAGAACTCAAAAGTATAAATAAGGACCAAAATTGTACTAGATATTATGAAATAGGAAGAAGATGCTCCAAAAGAAATGAGAACTAGGGAGAGTGAGGAGCGAAAGGAAGGAAGGAGAAGGAAAAAAATGAGAAGAAAAGAATAAAATGGAAATCAACTTTTGTAAGAAAGGAGGAAAAGTAAGGTTCGAGCGGGAGAAGGGGCTTGGGAAAAAATGATGAATCAAGACATCATATACAGGTACAAATCCCTATGACGAACATATATCAAAAAAGTATCAGTAAATTACAGAAATTAGAGACTTTAAAACAAACAAACAAGCAGACAGATGGTCCTCCACGAGTGCAGTCAGCCAAATGCCTTCTATCCCAATGAGGGTCAAGCTGCTACTACAGGTGCTAAACAGCCCCCCAGCGCAGGTTGCTGACACCAGTTTGCACCTGGCTTCCCAAACAGAGCCTGGCAGAGTGCAGGAAAGTGGTAGGCCTGATAGTCAGACAAACTCATTTCCCGATGAAGTTATATCTGCTTCTCTAGTAGCAACCCAATCCTGGGAAATTTACCAGTCCTTTTATTTCTCCGAATTTTTCCTGCCAAATTAGAAAGAATTAACTATGTTTCTGGATAGAGAAGACTTGAGTGGAAAAACACAGTCAAGTATTGGATACAGCTTCTGTGCCTTATAAAATAATATTTCCTGTCTATCCCACCCACGATTCTTCCTCTACCCTCAAGGCAGCTGCCAGGAGGTCTTCAGGATCAAACCTGGCTGAACCCATCTATTCTGAACCTGCACACTCAGTGTTACCATAAGATGTAAAGGAGCATTTCTCCTATACAAAGTTCTCTTTTTCTTCTACAGATGTCAGTCTTACTCATGAAAAAAATTATATATATATATATATATATATATATATATCCATTTGTTAGTCTTTCTTGTGATCCAAAGTATTTTCTCACTCACTCTTGAAGACAATCATTAGTGCTGCAAAACAGAAAAGAATGAGAAAGATCTTCATTACTTCAGTTCCTATTCAGATGTCTTATTTTTAAACAGATACACAGGAGAGAACATTTTTAAATGTACAATGATTCTCCTATGATGCATCTATTCTATTGTTTAACATCTATATTATTTCCATTTACCAGAAGGAAAAGAATACAGATAGGAAAGGTTTGTTAGACTTTCTGAGGCTAAGTGGCAGAGGAAGACCTAGAAGTTGCTGACTCTCAACTCTATCTTTTCATTAAGCAATGACAGGTTAAGAGCTCTCCATTTGTTTGAAGACAATGACTATGCTAGTTATCGATAGACCTAGAATGAGAAAAACTGGACTCCTAAAAACCGAGTCAGTTTTCACGGTGATCTTATTGCACATTAAGAGCTTATAAAGTGTACTTTTATCATATTTTTCTTCAAGCTATTTATCTAATGTCAAAGACTTAAACATACAAGATTTTCTCTCTCCCCCTCTCTTTCTGTCTAGCCCTCCCTCTTTGACTCAGTTCTCCATTTGTTTGTATTATTAGAAAAGGTTATGAAAATCTTCATAAGTGAAAGGTAAAGAATGAACCAATGAATAAATCTATAGAGAAATAGGAAAGCATGATCAATCCAAAATAACAATATTATGAAAAGTATGACATTGTGAATATGCAGCGATGCTACTTGTCTTGTTTTGTATTTTCTCTCCATTTTACAGCACCCGGGGCCTCTGAGTATGCAGAAAGGTCCAGCCAAGCTGTGGCCCACAGGAGGAATCCAGAGCTCCAGGATTTGCTCCCCCTTTTCTACCCGGGTTTGGCTGCATGCAGGCTGCGACCCCAAGACCTTGGCTCTGGCTTTGGACTCAACTGATTATGAGTGTGAGTTCTTCCAGTTTTCCCAGGTTTTGACTGAGAGGCACTCTTGGGAACATCAGGAGGTCCGCTTCTCTGCCATGTCCCAGGTCTCACACTCCTGCTCCCCACATACAGAGAGCTACTCCAGAGGGCTTGTTCTCCTCCATTACTCAGAGCACTGCCCTCTAGTGGGCATGCTTTACTCCTCTTTCATGCCCATGATGCCCTCACAGCAGCAGGCATTCATTAACACAGTGCAACACAAAACTTTTTCAAATCTAGGGATTCAGAAGATAACTAATGAGGTGAGAAAGTGAAATAAAAGTCTTATTTTTATGAGCAACAACTCTGACATGGCTGTTATAGACTTGTGTAATCACTTAATCACTCAGCAGTAGAATTTGTCTTGAATTCATAGAGGACAGAAGAGGAATGAAAAGGAATTGCAACATTTATCTTCCTTTCCAGATGCCTGCAGTCCCCACTCCTGCTGCCCTGGCTCCTCTCTCCAAGCCTGTACCTATGGGCTCCCGAGGAGTTCTGTGTCTCAGATGACAGGGAAAAGAAGACTTAGGCCTCAGTTATACACAGCTCTGCAATGCCTGAAATTAGCCAGTTACAGCACTGTGGCCTGTTTCTGGGACATCCCGGAAGTGCGGTGGGGAAGGAAAATCCTCCCCATGGGCAGAACTTCATGCTGTGCTCTTGGTGAGTTAGTTTGCTTTGAAGGAAAAGTGACTGGACAGATGGTTGCACATCACCCCATGTGCTGTGGCCAGTGGTTCGGCTGGATGGTAGGTAATTCTGAAGGAACAAGACTGGACAGTTGTGGACAAGGATATTAAGGAAAAGGTAGCTGTAAAGACCTGAGTGTATAAAAAAGTGAAGATATTTGTGTCCCACGTGGATGCCTGCCAGGATCTACAGGTCTAGGTGTCAAGTGGTTGAAACTAAATGATCTCCAGCAAGATTTTTGTTCCTTGTTCTTGTGGCCTTGTTCTCTGAAGTCTTAGTTTTTTTTTGTTTTTGTTTTTGTTTTTGTTTTTTTGCGGAACCAGGGGATTGAACTCAGTCCCTTGCACTTGCCAGGGAAGCGCTTATTCCACTGAGCCATCTCCTTGGCCCAGAAGTTTTAGTTTCAAAGTAAGAAATGTTTCCACATGGAGACACAATTAAGGCTGTTAAGTTGGGCATTAAGGCAACCATTAATCATCTTAGTTTCTGTGCCAGGCTTCTGAATCTACAGGCAGAGACGGGAATTACTGTGCTGGCCAGGGTCACTGATTCTTGAGTCATGAGGGGAAGCTAGATGACACTGCTCTAAAGCTGGAACAACTGAGAGTATGTGTAGGATGCAAGCCATCCTTCGGGCACCTCTGATGTTGCCACACCCATAAATAGAGCAATGGCCTCAGTTTCAGCAGGACTACTAATAGCCCAGACAGGTCAGGAATGAAGGCTTGGTCATTTCTCTTTTAAATCCCAACCAACCAAGGAGCAAAGAGAACACAGAATGTACACTGAAAGAATAGCTATAAATCTAGCTATAAATCTAGCTATGACCAGATAAATCTAGCTGTGACCAGATGGCAATCTCAGAAATGGGAACTATGATTGTCATTTGGATTTCCTACTTTTCTTTTAAATGTTTATGGTAATGTATGTGTGTGGGAATAGCAAATGCTTTTGTCTGCTTTCTTCCCTTTGTAAATTATCATGCAAAATGAGATATACTGACTTCAAATCCTAGTACTTAATCATTTTTAAAATTTTATATCATATTATTTAAGTCATGGGATAATAAGAAGAGTATACATCTCCCAAGGACTTTCTTCATCTTCTGGGGAAGAGATGTCATCCGTGTTCAGTTACATGCAATATAGATGTATCATATTAGGCACATTCATGCCTTCATTATTATCTTTCTTTAGAGATTAATTATAGTTTAAGGAGCTGCACGTGGATGCCAAGTAAGTAGGTTTGCTTGTTTTTAAAGCAGGGTTGCCCTATGTGGTTCAAAATGTGCTTTTTGTTTTTTCTTGTTAAAATAAAATAAAAAAGATTTAAGAGAAAGATGAAAGAAAGAAGAAAGAGAGAGAGAGAAAGAGAGAGAGAGAGAGAGAGAGAGAGAGAGAGAGAGAGAGAGACCACTAGAGATCACTATGTACCTAGGCTGGCCTAGAGCTCATGGTGATTCTCCTGTTTCTGCCTTTGAAGTCCAGGGATGATAGGCATGTACCATCATGCCCAACATATATTGGGTATTTTTATGTTTCAATCCAAGTAGGCCAAGAGGCGCGCAGGCATCTGAGCACATCTGTGAAGGTCTTTTGGAGATGTTATCCTTTAAATGCATAGATCCGAAGCAGGTGGACCTCATGCAATAAGTTAGAGGCCCAAATTGAAAAAATGGCCAAGTCTAGAGAATTTGCTGTGTCAGTTGGTCTCTGTTTCAGCTGGCACATGCAGTTTGCTCCTGCCTTCAGACTCAGAGTTGAGCTGGAACTTATGCCACCAATTCTCCTGGTTCTTGAACTCAGAATGAACCATAACTTCAATTCTTTAGGCTTCCACTTTTCTGTATACAGATCTCATGGTGTCTGACAGCCTCTACAACAGCCTAGTTTTCATTCTTTAAAAATAAACCTCATGGCTGTGTGTGGTGGTGCATGTCTGTGATCCCAGCACTCAGGTGGCTGAGGTAGGAAGATCACTGTGAGGTTGAGGCCAGTCTGGAGTACACAGTGAGTTCAGGACCAGCCTGAATGACATATCTAGACCCTATCTCAAAAAACAACAACAAAATTTTTCTTATATATTTATATATAACTTGGCATACACACATAACCTATTGGTTCTAATTCTCTGGAGAACATTAAAATACCTGCCTAATATTTAATCATCATTTGTCATCATACAACTTTGTGAGATCCCATGTAGCCTAATTACATGACTCTGAATGTAGCGATAGCAGTAATTGCTATTGCTATCATTACTATGTGCCATTACAAAACCATCCACAACAACAGTCATGGTATCCAACCCCTTATTGTATAGGTAAAATATTCCAGGAATGTTTTAAAATAATTTAAATGCATTTAGTAAGTATTAAAAAATGCTAGCTTCTATTATGGTGCCTATTTTTTTCCCTTTGATACATGGTCTCACTACGTAGTTTGTGCTTGTAGTGATCCTCCTGTTGCTGCCTCCCCAGCGCTGGGATTAAAGGTGCACACCCAAATGTGTTTTGGGGGCCACACGGCACACTTGCAGTACCAGGGATTGGACGTGGCTTAGATTACTGAGCTACATGATGTGATTTTATTCATCACTTTATTCTCTCATCCTAAAAAAGTAGATATAGACACTCAATAGACTGGTGAATGAAAAATATATTTTTTGTATTAAGTATTTTATTCTTTTTTCTGAAAGTATAGTGCCTACTTTCTTTCCATTTTTTTTTTCAGCATCTATAATGCATGTAACACTATGCTAGATGCTGGAGTGACATAGGTGAATAAACTCTGCTGCTGTCCTTATGGTTTCCAGAGCTGAGTTCTCAAAGTGACATAATACACACAATATTGAGTAATGCCTGGAATAATATTCTGATCTGATCATTAAAGGAGAACAGAGGAGGGTGCCACCATGAATAATAGTAGATGTCGTTACTCTGTAATTTATTTGAAATAATAAAGGATAGCAGACTATTCTCATAGCTATTTCTTCAGTGATCAAATCAGTGCAGTTGGGATATTTGTTTGTTATTAATGGACAAACTCCCATGTGCCTTTATTTGTGGAGAAAGAGCACCAGGAAGGATGTCGGGAGGGCTTTCCAGTGGATGCTACTTTCCTAATAAAATCAAGACCAAATAGATCCTCCCCGTGTGAGAGCAGATGGGGGCCCGTGAGGCAGGCCAGGGAAAGACTTTACGGATGAATAAGGTACAGAGAAGTGACAACAGTCTAGTTCATGTGCTGCTGAAGTGAGCACATGGTGACAAGAATTTATTTAGGTCAAGGTACCCTGCCGAGGGGGGACAGTTGGTGAATTTCCAACAAAAGAATCACACAGTCTGGAGATGATGGTTTTCATGAGGGGTTGAGGCTATGGAAAAAATGTCAGACTTTTTTGTGATTACCAAAACAAATATCTTTGGTCCTGGATCCTTTAGCACCTTGGAGATTTTTCAAGCACCCCTGTATGAGTTCAAAATTGTATGTTGCCACTGCAGTTACAATAGGGTTGCTCTTCCTCTGACCCACAGAAGGCCTTAGGTTTTAAATAAGCAGATGCTAAGGATATCTATGTACATCTTTTGTAGATGATGGGCCCAGCCTCTTTGGGAGGAATGAGTGGCCCTATATCAAAGGCTTGTTGCTGTATGAAAGGAGCAAGAGTAGAGCATCTTTAATTGAATTTACATTGTTAAGGGTTTTAACCCAAGTCTGGCTGTTAAGGTTATAATCCTTTTCTCTCTTTAATTGCAAGGAGGTCAGTGCTACAATTCTACACCGACAAGAAGGAATGCAGGAGGCGTTTCAGGAAGGAGGGTTTCTGCCCACGATCTACTGAACACACCAAGGATGCCTTAGAGACAGGGGTTAGTTTTCCTCACATAACATGAAGTCAGAAGTCTGGCAGTAAGCAGTTGTTGGCCGTGGTTCATCTGCTTAACGATTCTGTCAGGGACTCAGGCCCCTTCCCTTCCTCTAGGGCACTGGCTTTTGCTTTTTTATTCATCACTCCATGGGCGCAAGATGGCTGCCCTCACGTCCAGATTTTACTTTCATATTCAAGGCCGGAAGGGAAGTAAGATGCCAGCCTTATGTGAAGAAAGCCAAGCCTTTCCAGAATTCCCTCTAGCAGAACTGTTTGTGTTTCACTGTCACATGGGCACTGCCAGCTGGACAGGAGCCTGGAAAAGTAGGAGACAGGAGTATCACAGTTGGCTTCAACCAGGGGTCTGCAAACTCTTTCTGTAACAGGCTAGATAGTAAATATTTCAAACTTGGTGGTACATACAGTCTCTAGTGTAAAAGCAGCCATGGCATCTATAGATTTGAGTAATCCTGTGTTCATACAAAAGTTGACACCAAACTTTGATATAGCATTCACATATTATGAAATATTCCTTTAATCTATTTTTTCAACCACTCAAAATTGTGCATGCCAACCTGAGCTCATAGATGGAAGTCTTGATTTAGCCCACAAGCCTATAATTTAGCAGTCTCAGGCTTGGACTCATGACAACTCAGAAACTGGAGTGGGACAAACCATATTGCAAAATGAGAGTTCTAATAGTTGTCATAAGGGAGAAACAAATACTGGATAGATAATCACTAGTAGTCTAATATAGGACAATCTTAATTTTCTATGTGAAAGTGGATTTACATCAAGAATATGATATGGAATCAAAGAAGAATATCTTATTGACTTACTCTTTCATCCATTTTTTCTCTAAAATCTTTTATTCTTCTTAAGTCTTTTATCTAGTCTATTAGACCAGCTGGTATCCACCCTTGTTTTTTTAGGGAATTAATGATTGAGAACATCTTTTGGAAGGATAAATATTTTTCATGCGATGTTTGATTGACTACCTATTGTTGCCATACTCTAAAGGAAAACTGGAAGGTCCAAAAATTATGCATTTGGTACTCTATTCAAGTTTCACAAATTTTAGTGTTAGTCCTTGGCTTTTGGAAGTGAGGAAAATGCAAATGGAACCCTAAGATAGAAAAACATATTCTGCAGTCTGCTTTGGCCCAATTACACATTCTCTACTTACAGGAGAGGGAAGAAAAATAGGGATTCACACCACGCAAAACCCAAGATCACTTTTTATACATTTAATTACAAAGGCAATTTCCTTTATAGCCTACTTACAGGAATACCTCTTAGCATGTTGCCAACAATATCACAACTTGTTTATTCAAAGGTTATGTGTGAATCAGAGCTTTTTGATATTAATGAAGTAATTTGCTAGTGTTTCTGTGAAAAGGAAAATGTTAGCTTTATCCTGAAAAATGAAACAGCTCATTAATCAAGTTCACTCAACCAAAAACAATTTTGGGGAAAGATCATGCAAACAGACACGGCAGATAAGAAATTCCTAAAATGATGGAACTTTTAATAGGGTTTGTCATAGTCTTCTGCTCAAAGAAAAGTAAACCAACTTTAACCACCTCACAAATTAATGTATATCAGGTACTTAGGAATGCTTAGGTTTTTTATTATTATTCAACTCAAAAGCCTACTAATATTACAAAATCAAGACGAAAATTCTTGCATATGGATGACTTTACTGGTGTTCATTTATTAATGCCAGTTAAAGTAAATATGAAAGTCAAGTAGAAATGTATGTTTCCAAACATTTCTGTAATTTTTTGTTACCACGGTAGAAGACATTTTTGTCTCCATCTATCAAAATTACATTCTGCAGTAACAGGCATGGACAACTGTTGGTGTAAATATAGCTGAATGGTATTAGTTGTAAGATAAGAGATACTAAAAATAACTCAGTTCTGAGTAAATATAGCACATAAAGGGATATTTTTCTAACATGATGAATTACAAAAGTCCATTTGCCAAACACCAACAAGTAGTTAAGTTTGATGAACCGCACAATATTTGAACCTAATAATAGCATTAAGGCTACTTGAAAAAAAGGAATGTTTTACGGCATTGTAGATGTTGTTAAAATTAAAAATTAAAAAAATGCTTTAATGCCCTTTTAGCCCTAAAGAAGCTGTAAAATATTTTACATGCTATGTAGTAATTACCACTGAATATTTCCAATAATTCAAGACTATATGTATAGTAAAATATATGGATAGCAGATGTCAAAGTCGCCTACTGGGGAGAAGACTTTGATTAGAGGAGGAGCCTTCACCCAAATGCCCTCAAGGACAGGCCAAGGAGGGGTGGTTTCCAGTGACACACAGAGTCAAGGCGCATCTACATGCACAGGCATCGGTCAGCTGCCTCTCACTGATGCCAGGTAAAGAGGGTAAATCAAAACATGACTCCTCTAGGGTCCTAAATATTTGCTTGCATTTTGCAAAACAAGTGTGAAGTCTAAATCCCACCTGTAGACCATCCATCCTCAAATTCTGTTTTAGGAAAATTTCTGAATAGTCCACTTTCCATATAGCTGGAAGCTCTTGCAGGAGAAGCTTCCAGAAAATGGGGCAAACCATGAAGGACAGCATGGTCTGTCAGCAGGCTACAGTCCATGGCTATAGGTAGCTAAGAGGTAACTGTGCCCACTGTGGGCAGTGGGAGGAATTCTAAGAACAAGGAGGTTCAAAATTCAATTTTAAATTAATTCATTTAAAATGCTCTGAGGCCTGGCCAGATAGCTCAGTGGATTAAAGCGCCTGCTTAGGCAGACACAGGGACTGGGGTTCGATCTCCTGTGTGCAGCACAGGCCCTGCCCTCAAGGTGCATTGAGCCAGCAACCGAGTCAGGGTATGATGGCGCACACCTGTAATCCCAGTACTTGGGAAGTTAAAAATAGGAGGATCACTATGAGTCCAATCTGTGTAGTGAGCCCCTGTAGACCCTGTACTAAATACATACAAAAATAAAATAAAATGCTCTGGTCTCTCAAATTGGTAAAGTAAGCCCAAAGTGGTGCTAATGGTTCTTGGGGACACCAGGAAAGTCTAGATCCATACCTAATGAATGGCAGAACAAAGAGGAGGGAAATCATAGAGAATAGCAGAAGCAGGGATTCAGCACGTTGCCATACAAGAGCCTGCAATTCATAGAGCTAAAGAGCAGCTCCAAATATCTTGTATGACCCGTGATAGCCAACAAATTGGCCAAACTCAGCTAATACCTGCACCACAGATGGAAATTTCAATAGGCATAACACATTAAATAGAAGCAGTTAAGGCCCAGTACCAGGTCAGGTAAACAAATAAAAACAACAAGATGGTTGAACAAAGGCTAAGTTATCTGATAAGCCCATGTGTCTCTAGGGTGGAATGGTCCTTGCCTCCATCCTTAGCATTCTGACCATGCGGGCATGCTTCTGGAATCAGTCTCTCCTCTTGAATAAATGCATTTTAGATGTCAGCTCTTTGGAATGACATCTGAACTTCAAAGCCTAAGGGAAAAAACCAGGAGGAAAGACCCCTCTCATGTACTGATTGCATCTGCGCACACACAAGAATGTTTGCCACAGAAGTGGATGATAGAAGAACACCTGTTTTCGTGCTGGATGTGGCTCTGGGCATGGCCATGTGGAGCATCTGAATTCCCAGTTGGAAGTGAATGTGTTGTATTGTTTTAGAGATAAATATAAAAAATATGGAGATCCTTGGAAATACTTGGCATGCAAGAGATACAACTATATAACTGGAAAAAATACCCTTGAAAGTAGAAAAAATGAAATCCTTAGACCTTTGTTTATTGAGATTTATATCTCTAGTAAAAGCCCTGCCCTGAAATTCGGAGGAGTACACTGAATGAAGTTGCCATGTAACAGGATAAATTGTCACTCGAGGTACTAAAACCAAGAGGACAGGTGATACGATTGGACATTCCCATGATTACCTTAATTTCAGCAGTACTCAGAATCACTCATTGCGTTGCTTTAGAAAATCTGTAGTATTTGATCATTTGCTTAATTCTCCAAGATGAAACACAGTACACGTAAACCAAGGTATTTAAAGGTCAATCTGTAAAGTTTTATTATCATGAACACAGAGAACTGAAAAATCTACATTTGTCTCATCTCCTTTTTCTGAATGGTGTTTCTTTTCCAGAGTGAAAAGGACAACAATGTTCTGCATAAAGAATTGAGGCTGTTGAGGGCCGGCCAGATAGCTCAGTGGACTAAAGCACCTGCTTGGGCAGAGCACAGCGGCCAGGGTTTGATCCCCCATGTGCCATGCTGGCCCCGCCCCCACGGCACGCTGAGATGGTGATTGAGACTGGGCGTGCGCCTGTAACCCCAGCGCTTTGGAGACTGAAAACAGGAGAATCACTGTAAGTCCAATCTACGTAGTGAGACACTGTAGAGCTTGTAGACCCTGTTTTAAATACATTAAAAAAAAATTGACTCTGTTAGTCCAGCAACCACTTGATTGGACAGTGTGAAAGCTATGTGCCGCGGCGTTTGTAACAGTATCTTAGGCAATGTCAAGCCTCCTTTCTTTTTGACTTGTCTGTCTGAATTTAAGTCACTCAGCAGAGTAAAAAGGGCTGATTTTACTTTATTTCTCCTGTGATCAAAACATTTCAAATTACATTTCATTGTTCATAATGACACGGGCCCCTGAAGAATCAAACGTATAGATGCTTATATTTGGATGTGGGCTTAACTGTGGATTTTCTATACTGTGTGTGTGTGTGTGTGTGTGTGTGTGTGTACATGCATATGCACACAAATACTTTATGACGGGGAGAGAGAGAAAGAGAGAGAGAGAGTGCAAAGTCAGTGAAAAAGAAACAGAACAATTAGCCACTAAAGCCTTATAGTAAACACATTTTCTATTGTCACTTTGTAGTGAAAAACTGACAGCTGTTAATATTTCACAACTGTTCTCTGGCCTATGAGAAAGCTTTCAACTAGTTATTATGCTCCAAAAAACCTTTACTTGCTGAAAGAACTACCTTGAATAAAGACAAAAAAAGAAAACCTGCTTTCTTCATGAAAGACTGCATCCGATTTGGTTGGGTGTACTGAAATTTGGCATATTTTAACAAATTTGCAATATTGGGTTTCTAAAATGTTTCCACATGATATGATACTGACAATAGGCAAATGAGCTTGCCTGGCTGATGCATCATGGATAGGTCAGCTCCCCAGCAGGGTCATTGCATGGCAGGAGAGAGACGCATAAAAGGTTTACTCTCCAGCCTAATGCTTTCATTCCGCTCTTTCACTAAGACACAGTGCACTTGTTTAGATATGTTTTACTTTTATTTATATTTGTTTATTTTTTTATTTGCAGAACCGGAGATTGAACTCAGGCCCTTGTGCTTGCTAGGGAAGTGCTTATTCTACTGAGACATCTCCCCAGCCCCTAGATATGGTTTATGAACTTACAATAAAATGAATATTTTGTGTCTTAAACCAGCGACCTCAACTGAGTTTACTCAGAGCTTTGTCTCTGTACCACCCCCAGGTCATTCACAAATTCTGCTTAATGCTGGGCTTTGTAGAACATAACTTACATCAGAGCTACTGCAAATGCGACACTTTCCTATCACTAAACGCCGTCTGCCCTAAACAACATCTTCTTCATTTGTGAGTGCTGAGGCCAAACCCATGTTTACTCTTGATCCCTAACATGAGTGATTTCTATGAGTATTTGGCTACTTGTCTCACCATAATACAGAGTAAACTTTTGGAGTAAATATGAGCCCAGTATAGTTATTGGTTCTTTTGACCAAGTTGGCAACAACTTAAACAAAAGGCTTCCTTGATTAATTCATGAGCATTGCTGACTTTTCACTATTCTTATGATTATCTTGTGGAAGTGAAAATTGAACACAACATATTTACACTGAGCTACTTCCACAGCCATTATTTATTTATGTATTTAGTTTGAGACAGGGTCTTGCTAAGTCATTAACTTGCTCAGGCTTCAGTCCCTCAGAAGGCTGAAATTACAGGTATGTGCTACAACACCTGCTACAGAATTGCATTTTATCATTTATCAATTGGAACAACGGGGAGATTCACTGGAATAGGACAAAATATTATAACATTTGGGCATCATTCCATAGCATAGAATGCAAAGCCACTACATTCCAACAGAATATTATAATAATTAATTATTTGGTAGCATAGTGGAGCATTTTAAAATATACTTTAAAAACTATAATTCCAGCAAAATTCTCTGAATCATTATTTTAATGTCCAGCAAAAACATATTTATATTATAAAAGTAAAATACCCAGATACTAAGCATAACAACATACTTAAAGTAGCACAAAAAGAATTAAATGAAACTAAATTAAGATCAGTAATTACTGTATGTATTTAATAAGTTTATATCTATAGAACTGAAAACCTAATTGTGATTGGTTATTGTACCCATTATTTGTGAAATGAGATTAGGAAAAGGATGTACTTTAAGATCAAACATAATTGTTTTTCCTATTTATTCCTCTTCTTTCACCAGTTCTGATTTTCTGAGAGTGTATTACCTTGTACATTATATGAGAATTTTCAGCTGAGAGAAAATATGCTTTAATTCCTTTATGATATTTTAAGCCTTTCTGGAAATAAATTGCTTGATTTCTTCCTCAGTACATTTTTGAAAACTTTCACACAGTCTCTGGCTGCTCAATGACATTACCAAGGAAAAGGTCTTAGAGGAGTTATTTCATTTTGAATTTTCTAAGATGGAAAAGAAAGGGACACAATGGGAACATCTGAGAAAAAGTATTTCCAGAAGTCTGGGATGATAGAACTGTATTCTCTCCATGTGACTGAAGAATGGCTCATAGTTTTAACTTCGTTAAGTGATGTATCTGTCAAAGCCAAAGGAAGTAGAAGAAAAATTAAATATATTTCTTTCTGATCAGCTCGGATAGCCAGGTCAGGTCCAGTCTTCATATGGGTTTGATAGTTTCCAGTCTTGCCTGGGGCTGTATTATTCACTTATTTGCTATACTTTCCCTGCCCCCATCCCCAGTACAGTGACCCAGACTTGGCTTAATAACCAAAGAACAAAGAGTTTTAAACTATTTTTATGTCCACCATAAAACTTAATTTTGATTGAGGCCCATTAAGTCTCCCCCAAGGGGCTACACTTTTCTCCACCTTGACTTTCCTTCTTTTGTGAATCTGCGGAAGCTTTTCTCAGACATTTGGATAGTATATGAACTTTTTTTTTTTTTTTTTTTT
>NDGN011552037.1:0-20352 GCA_002564285.1 Tympanoctomys barrerae | reverse complement strand
GAACTCAGGCCCTTGCACTTGCCTGGGAAGCACTTATTCCACTGAGCCATCTCCCCAGCCCCTGATAGTACATGAACTAATTTCTTAGATTCCTATTATATTCTAAATTATCTGACCCTAGCATCTCATATTTGCAAATTTCTCATTTGATCAAAAACTTCTTGCTCAACAACAGCCCTCCGCTTTTCAGCAATATTAGCACAGTACTATCAGAGATCATCAGTAAGAAGGGGGAGGGAAGGGGTAGGAAAGCTAAAAGGAAAGTGTTACAGGAATTTTAAGTAAACAAAACAATTACGTCCAAGCAGTCTCCAGGGGGGGAAAATATATCTCAAACATTTATGGAACAACAAAGATCAACATACAGTGAAGTGGCAGATGGAACAAAAGCTGACTCAAGGGCTGCTCTGGTTGAACCCTGCAGGAAGACCACCCAAAATGACACAGAGAGATGAGGCCCATCACTAGCTTATTTTCTCCTGAAAACTAAGGTTAAGTTAGCAAAATTGTGCTGCCACTTTGTACTCTTACGTATATGGCAATTCTAATCGATAAGTCAACTTTTTAGACACAACTTCAGTTTATCAAGTTTTAAATGGTAGGAAATAAATTCTCTAATACTGAATATAATATTTAAATTAAATGAAAAATCATATTCTGGAGCTACAGTGAACTAGAATTTTCCACAGAAACCAGGTTTATTTCCTTGTATTAGAATGAGTAATCAATGATGTTTTGAAATTCTGTATTTACTCTTTTCAAATAATGATGAATAATCAAGACTTAGATGAATTTCTTTTGTTTTTCCTAGAAGCATACTATGTCAAAACTATTATCACACTGGTGCAAATGTCAAGTGGACAGTCACAAACTCTCCACATCTTAACTTCTTTACAAACTAATTTTTTTAAATTAGCAAGTAGGTAAGTAAAGGAGAATCCTTTCATTTGTGGTCTATTTTATTATTTTTTCACTCAGCAATGATATAGCAGAATGTAGAAACGATGCCAAAACTTCATTAAAGTATAGTATTTCAATGAAGTTTAAATAGTGCCTTGACTTGAAAGTAGAATCAACTGTGCATTACTTTACAAAGCTACTCTCTTGATAAGGGATATCTATATAGACTTCTACCTACTGTTAACAACCTAGTCTTGGGATGTTGTTTAAATCATTTAACTCGTGGCACTTATAGTCCTGAAATGCAAAGTAACTGGCTTAGCTTCGCGATAACTGAAATCTTGTATGGTTCTCACCAATTTTTATGTTTGTCATGAATTTCCTTAGTCTCCACCATCATCTGTGATAAGAGTTAGAAATTGTGATCTTGTAGAAAATGAAATGGTTTGAAAAATTCCAAGTTGAGAAGTCTGATTTCCAGGCTTCTGGTATCATGTCTGAGAGCCTGGATCACACAGGACCCAGGAGTTTTGGATGAATGGGACAGGCCTGCTCCATGTGAGCCCAGAGAAGCTGGGCACATTGTCCCATGCCTCTACATTCTGATTTTATCTATAGAATTGAAATATATCCTCACATATCCACAGGATATTTAACATATTATAAAATCTTCAGGGCTAAATTTCACCTAAAGAAAATAGGCTATATATCTTGTTATAGAACAACAATTTTAACAAGATTAGAATTCTGTTGTCAGTTTGCAACTTTTCTAAGACTCCAGATTTCTTTATTACCTACTCCTACATGTGTTACACCCACATTTTTTAGAAAACTAGTATTGTACTTTTAACTAAGACCAGAATTAGAGAATCAGGGTCTCCTAAACATAGCCATTTTCATCAAATAACCTATTTAGACAAGAAACTGGCAATTATGCTTTCTTAGAATAGGAATGTCCTAGGACATTATCCTTTACTTTAGTAATCAAAGAAAACAAAACTTTGTCATCTCTTTTGAACATGGTAAATATGGTGATGGAGGCAAACCTTATTTAACTACCAGAAATTATTCATCCAAATAATATATCTCTATCTGATGCTTGACCCGCACTCTTTTCAACTTTTCTCTTGATTCTGTTAAATCCCAGAGTTTAGCTGCTGATGCTGTAGAAGATTTCAAAAAGAAGCTTACACAACACAATTGTTATCAATGCTTTATTGTTGAAAACAAAATTGAAATTCTCTGGCACATAAAACAATTATTTCTACAAAAGGAAAGCCTACAAATCTTGATAATTTATACAAATAACAGTTTCTCAAAAAATAAAATTTTAATTTAGTAAACTTGTCTTGTGCTCTGTATTTTTAGCACTGTCTGCAATAATCCACCATAAATCCCTGAGCGGAGACATTTTTTGATCATGTTCTGATGCCCCCCACCCCACCCCCACGCCCGAGTTGGTCAGTTAGGAAGTCCAGCCCTGTAGTGAGAAGTGTCAGGGACATTAAGTGATTAAAAATCCATGCATTTTTTTTTTATGACACAGGCCCAATTATTGATGCTACTTGGGAACCGAGTCACATGAAGTACCTCTACTGTGCACTGAGTGAATTAATTAAGAAACAAATGTCAGAAATAAGAACAATACAATAAAAAGACATGAAATGTTAAGACTAGGAAGCCATCATAAGTCATAACTATTTAATAAATAAAATGTTAGACACTTGACTTTATTTTTATAGCCTTATATTAAATCCTTTTTTCTTTGCAATTGCCAATGCACTAGAAGATGAAAAATATACTTCAACCCACTGTCCTGGTCTGACCAACGGGTTTGTTGTTGTTAACTGTTAAATATCATTCTAAACACACAGTAATTTAGTTATAATTTAACTCCTGGCCCTTCAGTGAAATGTTTACAAAATAATATACATAATATAAGAGGGCCTTCATATTAATCCATCAAAAAACTCTCTTGCTACACTGCCCTTCTCACGAAGACACTAATGCCATAGCAATACTACTTTAAATTCTTTATCCCACTGTATTCAGATATATAAACATATAGAATGGAAAAAACATAACATAATGTATTTGCATGTCCAGCTTCCCTTTAATGGAAACAGTGATCATATATACATGGAGTGTAAAAGGGAAGGAGAAAAAGTTAACTTTCAGTTGCAAAGAACTGGCTCAATGAATCAAATTCATTGTTACTCTGCTATGGTAGAATAATAAATAAATAAATAGGATATAGTACAGCTAATTTCTCTATGAAGAGGTTAGAAATGGGCTGGTGTTTTATGAGATTAATTTTTAGCAGTAAAGTTTGCCTGCAAGCCAAAAATGTTCAATATATATTTTTTCTCTCAATCATTTATATGGTCTTTTTTTCTTATGAAAGATCACTGAAGTGACTAATAACAAATAATGAAAGAAAATATCCAATTTACTAGTGAAAAACAGTTTTTCAACTTGGCAGAAAAATCCAGTCACATACAGGCTAATCCTATACATTTTATTGCAGGTTAAAAGAAGTCATTTTTGACATCTTTGATGAAGAGCAAAAAGAGATAAAAGTAATTTATTTGCACTGCTGTTCAGGTTCCTAGGAGAATCTGGTTAGGATTTCACTCCAACTCTTTGCAAACACGAAATTTGTGGCAATCTTGATCATATATTCCTTTCCTTCACCTTGATTTTTTTTTAAATCAGGGAAACATACCTTCTCTAAACATGACTGGTGAGTTATCTGAACTGGAACACTAAAGGTGCAGTTTTGCCAAGAATAGCCATTTTAAAAAGTAATTTCAAAAAAATTAATACAATGAATTCTGCTAGGCGGCTTGTGGACAAACAACGACAACATTAAAAAAACATGCCTAAAAGATGAACATAAGTCCTGTCCAGCCCCGCTTCCAACACCATTGTGAAGTGTGTTAGCTCTTTTCTCCATATCCTTTTCAGAGCAAGATCAGCAAGTGAAGTTTGAAAGTGTGAAAGTGGTGACATTCAATCCATAAAACATCATGTGTACCAGTTGAGAAACAAGTACAGACGCTGCTAGATGCTGGCACCATGTGCAACAAACAAATAAACAAACATTTTCTAAGCTTGAGAAACTGATAAGCAGGCTGTCCCAGAGAGGGAAGACAGCAGCATTAGGACAACCAGTGGCTCACTGGGTATTACGCCATTCTCATTTATCCCTAGTAACACTTAACCTCAACAGTCTACTGTGGCTGAATGGACACTGACTTCCTCTCACAGTGTTTAAGGACATTATAGTTTCAAACAAATGAACAAAATGTGTAATTTAGATGCCCCTCTCCCTTTTAAGAATGCCAAAAGATCCCATTTAAGTGCTCTGGTTTGCAGTCTGTGGGTAACAATTACATCCTCCTGGAGGTTTCCAATGTTCCCCTTTTTTGGTGTTAATGGCTGTGCCAACAACAAAGTGGATTCAGTGACCTCAATGGTCTCTGCCTGGGTTGTGAAGTAAAAATGAGCTCTTAGCATAGCACTGCTAGAAAGTTTTTTCTGTTCATGAAGCCAACTTTATTAAGTGGAGGAGGATGAGGGTTTTGTCCTCCTGTGTCAGGTCTTGGAAGTCTTTAAGCCTTGCTTTTCCATGATGTTCCACAGTTTGCGAAGATTGGACTGCGTGATGACGTCATCTGGCTTGAGCTGCAGGGCCCGCAGATAGTTGGCCTCAGCCTTCTGGAGTCGACCATTGAGATGCAGAATGGCTCCCAGGTTCATCAGAGCAGCTGGGTACTACAACAGGGGAAAGGAAGGAAGACAATTACTAGTCCTTCAAGCTTTCCTTCATGGGAATCCCAAATCTTCCATTTATGCAAATGGTTCCATTTTGGCAATTTGTACAAAATAAATGTAACTAGAAGGCTGGAAAGATAGCTCAGTGGACTAAAGCATCTGCTTAGGCAAGCTTAGGTTAAGTTCGGGGACCGGCAGTTCGATCCTGGGCACCACATGCAGTGCCAGTCCTGCTCCCAGGGCTGGCTAAGCTGGCCACAAAAAAAAAAAGAAAAAAAAGTGACAAGAAAGGAAAAATTATTTTCAAACATCTGATATCTACTCTGTGCTTTAAACAGGACAGGAAGCTGGAAAATTGAATTTTTCTTTAATGAAAAAGTATAGGTAACATATAGAGAACTAGTAACCACATTCTAGCTGAATTTTTGAAAAAAAGTCCCAGGTGAAACAATTTCAGACAGAAAATAACTTTAAATTCAAACACAAAAACATAATTAAACGAAAAAATCTGTATCTATCCACTTTTATCATTTCTTAGAATATTATAGCCTTTTTAAGAAAAAGTTAAAACATTAAATTATACTGATGACTTCAGAGTAACAACCCTGAAAATATTTAAATATAACAACTAAAGTTCTTTCCAAACAAAGCCCCTTTGAAAAAGAGCTGTTTTAATTTTTTTTTCCAATTAATGCACCTGGATACATTTCTGAATTCTCCCTCCCCCAGTGCATGCCATAATTATCAATACACAGCCATTGATTTTATGGTACAATGTGTTCTGGCTGTTTATTATAAAATATTAAAGTCAAAAATATCAAATAGGCAAAATGTTAGGAAAAAAATGTAATCTTTTTAAGAAAAATATATTAATACTTATAAAAAGTAGTTATTAGTTCACATGGATCATAGCTAATTTATTTATTTATTTTTATTTTATTTATGTTTTTTTTTTTTTTTTTGGCGGAACCAGGGATTGAACTCAGGCCCTTGCACCTGCCAGGGAAGCGCTTATTGTACTGAGCCATCTCCCTGACCCCATAATTTTTTCTTTTTCTTTTTCTCTCTCTCTCTTTTTTTTTTTGCAGAACCGGGATTGAACTCAGGCCTCTGCACCTGCCAGGCAAGCACTTATTCTACTGAACCATCTCCCCGACCCCCCTAAAAAGCTTTTTTTTTTTGGTGGAATCCAAGATTTAACTCAGACCCTTGCACTTGTCAGGGAAGCACTTATTTTACTGAACCATCTCCCTGGCCTGGCGTTCTAATTTAATAGTTAAAGGTTCTCACCCTTGTACCCTGAGACAGTAGTTAATACAGTACTTCCCAAGGAAAGAAATTTCTTGCTTATTTTCTACCAATACTGGGTGTTCTGTTTTTGTCTTTTTCCTGGACCATTTCTGCTAACAGTGAAGAGTTTGGCAATTCCATCAATACTTATTTAAGATTTCAGATGAAATAAACAATGTTTATGTTATGATCAGACTTTCATTTTACAGATAGTGCCAATTATTAATTGTCTTCCAACTTTGTGCAAAAGCCTAAAATATCAATTATATTTATAGTTTAATGTTTCTACTGCATGTATTTTTCAGCTAAATATATTTGACTATAAAAATGACTATTTCTGAGCTGAAACAATGCTGGAAACAGGGTGGAATATTGCAGGATAAATAAAATACAAGGGGGAAGGAAAACATGATCAGTTTTAGACTTTTAAGAGAACAAGATATAAGTTCTCTTGCTCAGTCAATGTGACCTCAGTGAAAGTCCTCTAATATGTTTATGCCCCAATTCTTTCACTTGTGAAATACTGAAATGACAACACCTTCTTTGCATACAGTTAGAAAGATATGAAAAATATGAACAAATTCATCTAACAGAATGATGCAAACAAGATATTCTACCAGCAGCAAGGTCACTTTTCCTGATCCCACCTAACATATGAATCTTTGTAACTTATGTCGTGGTAAAGCCTTTATAATTTTGATTTCAATAGCTACACATTTCTGCATGCATACAAAAAATTTCTTAAATTTGCAACTACTGGTTGATACTTTCAAATCTTATTTCCCTCTCCTTTTCTTTCATTTTCCTAAGGATTAAACTCAGAGAGTGTTTTGCTATGCACCCAGGCCCCACGCCCTTTGCTGTCGAGACTGGGTCTGGCTAAGCTGTCCTACCTGGCCTTAAACTTGTCATTCTCCTTCCCAGTAGCTAAGATTACTGGTAAGCACCATGATATCCAGCTATTCACAATATACTTTATTCTTTCCCCAAAATAATGTTGCAAATATAAGCTATGCCTGATCTTCAAAAGTCTTTTGGTCAGGATGACTCCATACTTACCAAGAAAAATACAGATGGTCAGTTTATAATTTTAAACACCAATCCAAATAAACATAGCTCTAAATTAAATGTGCAGTGAAAAGTTCCACACTGGAAACTGAAAATAACACCACCTACTCCATCTTCCTAAAAGAACTTTGATACCACACCACCATTATTATCTTGAGGTCTGGACACATTTCTGAATTATGTCTTCTCACAGTGCTCACCACAATTATGAAATAATCAGCTATTGACCTGATGGAAAGCATGTTCACTTTCCTGATTTACTAGACAGGGTAAGAAGATAAAATGTTCAGACTTTCTGTTATACTGAGTGGGAACAGAGGAAACAGGGAGGGAGGACCACTGTTGGTGATCATTCCATACCACCCAGAAATAGAAGCCTAGTTCTGAGGCTGAGAGAAACCAGAAGGTCTTGTGCGAAAGGAATTGTTTCTTGACTGACTTGGTTACCAGGGTGCCTGCACCTGTCATGCCCAGAGCAGCAATGAAACTGCTCATTAAAAACACTCAAAGGTGATGGAGTCCAAAGATCTTAGGTCAAAGCCACCACTGGAAAGTGTACACTTGAACAAGAGAGTGAGGGATTCTGACTCCAGCTTCTTTTACAAATGGTGTAGTAACAATGCTTACTTCATAGTGTAGCTGTAGAGATCACACGAGAATAAAATACAAAATGTCTTTTCCTTTACTCCTTTTCCTTTTTATCATTTCACAGACACAGGCCAGAATCTTCTCCTGAAGAAGAGTCAATCTGGATCCGAGGCACTGCTAACTGGCTCTGTTTTTGTCACCTTCCTAGCTTTCATTATGACGAGCCTATAAATAATGGCCAGGAAAATAGATGGTGAAGTGTACCGACGTAGCCACTTTACCTTTTTTTTTTTAATTGCAGCCTGAGGTTTTTCTATCCTTGGGAGTTAACTTCTGGCCATCAAATGACTGAATAAAATTTTAGTATTTTAATATTATTTTATGAAAACAAAGTTAAGAAGTTAAATGTGTTCAGATGAATGAGTTCTGAATGCTAATTGTAATTATGATGTTGCAATAACTCTAACTGTGCATTATCTGCAATAGTATGTTGCTCATTAAACAAAAATAATCATATATTGACATTGTGAAGATAATGGGGATAAAAGATCTCAAGGAAGCTCACATATACTTTGTAAAAGTATACAAATTAAAAATGAGCATATTTAAGAGCATTGTTACATATTTTTAAGCAGATGTGCATTTTAAGTTCAGTTTTAACATTTTAATTGCTTGAGTATAATTGTATAAATTGATAGAAAGAATTTTTATTTTAAAAACCTACAAACATGCATTATAAAACGTCATTATACCATCTTATTTAAGTAAATGGAAACTCGGAAAATTCACCAGTAGTTCTGCTAACATGTGACCTAAATAACTAAGTATCATTGGGCTAGGTAAAAGGTTTGAAAGTTATTTTGACATAAATTACATAAACACCTCAAGTGATGGTTAAATACCCCGGCCACAAAATTAGATGTCATTTTGTCTTTGCAAGGGCAGAGGCTTTGCATTTTAATAAAGCTTTCATGTCTCTCCCACACCGTGGTGTATTGGAGGGCCTTGGAAGCTTACTGGACTAAATGGTTTCAGGTCCTCTGGCTTAGACACACAAACTAGAATTCAGAGCAGCACGGATATCATTCAGGTACTTGGCTGAAATGCAGAATTTCAGGCCCTACCTACTGAATCAGAATGTGAATTTTAACAAGATCCCCAGGTGCTTTGTATGCTTGTTAAAATTTAATAAGCACTGTTATAAAGGTCACTTCTAGATCAAAGATTATATCGTTTTACAGCATTGTGATGAAATCTCCTATAAGAGGTTGTAGCATAGAGAACAAAGAATGTCAGATCAAATATCTATCCACTTGTAAAGAGAAGTCTTCTCTTGGTTATGCAATTATTTAATTCAGTAAGTGCTCAAGTGAAATTTTATTAACAGAAGCTGTAAGTGATTAAATTTTATTAGAAGGAGAGGGTATGGAAATAAGACCATGCAAAGAGTTTCTAAATAGATTTAAAGACTATATGGTCATATAACTGAATGCAAGATTTTCAGCTGGCTGCCTGATTATATCCTAGCTGCCAGCTGTAACTAATGGGCTGGGGAAGAGAACTCCATCCACAACAAGTGCTATTTTCCCATACATGTGCTGTCTTTTGTTGAAGAGAGTGGATGGAATTTCCAGCATGTTCACTGAAGAGGCACCAGCTTACAGCCAGTTAACATGAGACTTCTGACTCCCTACAATAAAAAACAACATCTCCTTCATCACAGACTAGAAAGGAGAACCAGACCTTTCTTGTCACATTGAAGAGGACAGATATTTTACATCAAAAGGGATGCCCGGCAGCCATACCGAGACAGCAAATGATATATTTCTTCAAATATCTGTGGAATTCTTCCCAGGGGTTATTTTAGTGTGGTCTTTGGCTTTTTTAATGGCTGATACATTGTGTCAACTTGAGAAGTTTAGAAGGTTAATTAAGTACCTCAGCAGGGGGTCAGGGCCCTTACTCTGTAAAAATTCTGAGCCTGTGTAAGAGGGTGAAGAGATGGTGTGAGAGAGGGTAGCCTGCTTGCAATATAAGGGAGAAAAAGAGGCTTGCACTTCATCCTGTTTAGTTCTTGCTGCTTGTACTGTCTTCTGCCACCTTGAATTGTTGCTTCTGTCTTGGAGCCAGCTGATGATTATGGACTGAAGCCTAAACAAACCATGAGCTACACAAACCTTTCCTTCCTTAATTTTGGATATCAGGTATTTTGTCACAGCAATGAGAGAAAAGTAACTAAGACAAATTGGTACCAGGAGTGGGGTCAATGCTATGACTATACCTGACCATGCGGTTCAAGGGTCTTCAGGAATGGCTTGTGGGAAGAGCTTAGAAAGGTTCAGAGATGTCATGTGAAGGAGTAGAGGTGGAATGCCTTATGCTGTTCTATGTTATGAAATTCTGGTCAGAGCTCAGAAGACCAGAAGGCTGATAGAAATCCTGCTGGGAAAGACAAAGCTCAGGAGGTTTCCAATGAGAAATATTGGTTATTGAACTCCAGATGATGTGTGTTATGGCTTGGCAGAAAGTTTGCCTGCATTTTACTCAGGTCTAGAGACCTTGCCTGAGACTAAAATTAATGGCAGCAGACTAATTAAACAGGCAGAAGAAACTTCAAGGCAGTCAAATGTTGAGGCTGTGACATGGTTTCTGTTGGCAGCTTTTAGCCAGATCTATGCTAAGAATGAAGAGCAAAGAGCCCAACTGTATGATTTAAATTGTTCTGAGTTTGTCCAGAATGGAAGCTCTTGTAAAGCAGAGTACTTCAAAGATAGATATGAGGAAATCTTGATTGCTGAGAAGCAACAGGGCAATGCAAAAGATGGCCTGAGGGCATCATAAGAAGCAGCACATCTCTATTCTTTGCAACCTGAAACTGAAAAAGTGGAAGACTTTCTTTGAAGAGAAAGTTACAAAGCACTATGTTACAGAATGGTGGCAGAATAGAAAATTTGTTCCTCAGGATCAGATTTAGAGTACCCAGTGTGCCAGAGATTTGTCCCCTACAACCAAGAAAGAAGAAAGTCTCACTACCTCTCTAGCTGGCAGCAAACATTGGCATCATCCACATGATGTTGGTTTTAGGTGCATGCAGAATGCAAGGGTAAAGAGGGATTCCTTCATGATTTGAGAATGTCTGGGAGTCTGGGCAGTGTTCCTTTGAGACGGCAATATGTGAGGCTCTTAGGGTGAAGCCAAATATGTGATGAAGTTTGGAAAAGCCAGGGATGGGGATCTCTAAGGAAATCTACAAGGAGGGAGCAGATTGGACCTAACAGAAAAGCTATGTATGGGAACTATAATTACCAGAAGTGCTATAATAGTGGAGTCACCCAAGCCCTTTGAAGTTCACAACTTGCCACAGGTTCTACAAGATACTGCATAAGGAACTACAAGACTTAATGTATGCGCTAATTGTTTTGGGTGCATTTATTTGTATCTTTATGTTTGTAACTTTTAATGTATAACTTGTGCTATTGAATGTTGGAAATATTTAACTTTTCATTTGCACAGTGTGGCTTGCAGCTAACAGTCTGTCTTAAATCTCAGTAAAGACTTGGAACTTGGACTTTTCTGCAGCATTGAAACTGTTAGCACTTTGGCTAACTCTTAGACATGCACTAAATGCCTTTTGCATAAAAGGATGCACAAGAATTTTTGAGGGGCCAGGGGTCAAATGTTATGGTTCTAATGCAACATAATGTTGATAGACATAATACTGCTTCTTAAAGGATTGTTTCATCGATGTCATAATGATTAAGTTGCGAAGTATTAAGAATAAGCATGTCTTTGTATCTGGAAATCTATTTAAAGAAATATGTCTGGTTGCCAAGTTGATAAGGGGTGGATTATAATGGTTGATGCATTGCATCAACTTAATAAGTTTAAAAGTTGAACTAAGTGACTCAGCAGGGAGCCGAGGGTCCTTACTTTGTAAACATCCAGATCCTGTGCAAGAGGAGGGCCCAGAGATGTTGTGAACGCTGCACCCATGCTGGGGAGTGGGTAACATGCTTACAGATTAAGGTGAAAAACGAGGGTTACTGTTTTCCCCACTTTGCACTTGGCCATCTTCTGCCACCTTCAAATGTTGCCCCTCTGTCATGCCACCTCACCTTAGAGCTATGTGAGAATGAACTGAAACTTCTGCAAACCATGAGCTAAATAAACCTTTTCTTCCTTAATTTTGAGCACTGGGTATTTTGTCTCATTAATGAGACAACAGTAAGATAGTTTATTTGACCAATGTTGGAAGAAATACACAAGATTTAAACAACGGATGTTTAATGGGGGTAGCGAAGAGCAAAGACAAGATTATGGAGGTCTGATTCTCATCCAAGGCCTTTTGAGGCTCACCAGTCTCAGCTGAATTCATAGATATCCATAACACACAGGATTAAAACAGTAATTTTTCCAGCCTTAGTCTATTGTGTTGGCTTGGAAAGAAAATTATGGAGGAGGAACAGTGGAACCATATGGGACCTACATTTGGGAATTCATGTTTCTATTGCAAACAGAATTAAAGCACAGAAGATAGAAAAGAGGTTTGTAGGGTCCTAGAGAAAGGAAAAGCGGGGGAGGTGTTGTCACAGTTTTCTAATTGGACAGCAGCTGGTCAGCCCTGGGGTAGGTAGGCTGTGTGTATCCTGTTAGTTTCTATGCCACTTTTCCTTCATGAGGAAGAATCAATAGGCAAGTGATGGTACAGAAAAGATGAAGCTAGAGATAACTGAGAACTCATTCTAATTTTGAACATACATTTGCCTCCCACTTTATCCATTTATTTTCAAAAAATCTACTCATGTTAATGCAATAATCTATTACATTGTGTATTTACTGTTGTATGGACTAAATAACTTTAGAATGACTTAACTCACTTGGCCCTAGTCATTAATTAGTATGTCACCCATTTGGGGGGATATTTTCAAAATTACCTTCAGTTTTCCTTCTGAATATAATTTGTAAGCAAATGTTTACACATCCTGAAGTTTTTAATAGATTCTCTTCTTAAAGCAGTTATGAAATAATATCATTGCAAGCTACCATTCAATTGTATTACACTGAAATTGCTTATTCAGTTGAATTTATGGGAGTGGCAACTGTATCATGATGCTTAAAAATGAAGGGTTTAAACATTTTTAAAAACATATTAATAGAAAAGAGCATTTATGCATAAAATTGAGGGATGTCTTTAATTTGTGTCTTAGATGTGGCAGATCTTTAATAAATGATTGCTTAATAAGTTTTTACAATAATGGGCTAGGATTTTAGAAAAAGTATAGTATGGCTGGAGACAACATCAACTACCTGTCTCCTCAGTTCCTATGTCAGCTCCACCACTGTATCCTTAGCAGTCTTAGTGGGGGGTCTAAAGCCTCAGTAGAGGCCTGAGTGTCCACCTCTCACACACAGGTCTGCACTCACACACACAGGCACATGTTCACACCCAAAAGCTAAGTTCTCGTAATTGCCTCAGACATCTTTCTTAAACGATTTTCCTTCTAGCTCTATTCTGCTTTTTTCTTTTGCTTTAGGTCAAGCCTTAATATTTTTCTTTGACTACTTAAATAAAATGATTTTGGCAGAAAAAAAAAGATGAACAGGTAGTTGAATAGAATGGTGACTGATAGAGAAAATGAACAAGCACAAGTAAAGCTGGATGTAGGATTTTAGTATTTATATATTTTAGGCTTATAAGAAAGAGGATATAGGACCGGAGAGATTCCCCAGTAGAATAAGTGCTTGCCTGGTAAGTGCAAGATCCTGAGTTCAATGCCGGTACCCCAAAATAAATAAATACATAAATAAACAAACAAACAACTGGGGCTGAGGAGATGGCTCAGAAGAATAAGTGCTTGCTTGGCAAGCGCAAGGGCCTGAGTTCAATTCCTGGTTCCACCAAAAAAAAAAAAAAAAAAAAAAAAAAGGCTATAACCAATACAATACTCACCTGACAGATAGAGACTTTATTAATATAGTTGAAAATCCTAAATCTCTCATTGTGTCATTCCAAACTACTGTCCTGATCAGTATGTATCATTCCATTATATCTTTTATACTTTTATTTTTGGTATCCCCATATTAAATGTAAATACCATTTTTTAGAATTGTTAATTTCATAGACATCATTCATTGTGGAATAACATTCTGCCAAATATCATTTAAAACTTGAAGTTTTAGCTCATTGTTTTATATTTTAGATGTATTCATCTTGATGTATGTAAGGTTCATTGTTTCACATGAATTTTACTGAAAGGCTATCTTAAGCATGGAATGGACACTATTTGAGGTTTCCCATCAGAATTCTTGTGCACATCTGTGTACAGAGTTGTAGGAGTTTCTAGGAATAGAACTGCTGGATCACAGGTGATCTTTGGTTTACCAGATCTCCCAGGGTGTTCAAGTGTATTACTCCCAATTATAAAACCATGGCCAACCCCCCTTTTTCCTTTCTCTGAGGCCCTCCAAGTCTTCTTTTCAAATGTCTACATTTCAGTCCTGCTCCCAATAGAAACATGTCCCTTATGCTATCACAGTTGCTCTTCCTAAATTTAAGGGGGCTCTGGGGAGGAACTCAGCCAAATAATCTTAATTGTTAACTTGCCTGGGTTGAGCCACTGCACACCTCCCCAAAAGCACTTGAAGGGGGTTTTGTGGCTGCAGCATTGATTCTGCTAAGAAAGGGGGTATTTTATCTTTAGAAATGGCTTGAAGAACAGTTTTCATATGTTTCTTTTGCATTAAACACCAGTCAAATTTGCTTCAGCCTCAAAGAACATGTTGTATAAAATTAAATGAATGCTGGCTCTGGCGGCAGAGCTGCTTTTAAAGAAATTTTTAAAAATGGAATATGTGAAGAGTCTTCTGAATCACTGATTGGATCATGAAAGCCCTAAAATAATCTCTGGATTAATCCACTGATGCTCCTAGTGCTGCCAGCTGTTAGTAAACAGGGCCCAGGTGGAGGTGGGACCCTGGTAGTTTGCCTTTAGTGGGTACAGTCTCAGTCTGGTGGTCTTCCTTCTGCTCCACCTCCTAGTCTCCAGACAAGTGAACAGCTTTCCTCTCCTTTGCCCTTCTGCCACCATGCTTGTCTTTAAGGGAACTAACCATGGACTGAAACTTCTGATGCCACGGGCCAAGTCAAATCTTCTCTCTTCTGTATTGTGAGTGTTGGATGGTACATGTCACCAATGAAAAGGAAGGTGACAAGCATACATCAGCTTTTTTCATTCTTGCTAAAGTGAAAATTATAAAGCTAGCATCATATTCTGTGCTCAATGTCTTCCTAGGTGACTAGAAAAGTTCGTTAACACTTTCACAAGTTTATCAGCTTTTCATGTTTTCTCTCTTATGATCTGTCTGTTTTTAATATTTGGACCAAATAAACTTTGTAAGGATTTTCACTACCTGGTAACATTTAAAAGGCAAGAACACAGAGCCTGCACCACCTCAAGACAGGGCCTACATAGGACTGGTATTTTCCAAGACTGAGAAGCAGGACCATGGTTTCTAAAACAGAAAAATCTGCAGTAAATAAAATTGAGACTCCTCGATACAGATTCATTTTCAGTGGAGGGAGAGAGTGAAGGTAGAAACCTGGAACATCATAGCATAGGTTTTAGAGAAGGACAGTAGAATCCCTTGCAGATATCATAGTAACTGTGTCAGATCCTGGACTACTGTACATGGAGAAAAATGGCAGCTTCTAGCTAGTGAGCAGGAAGAATAAATTACTTTTATAGCCTTTATCTTTCCCTGGATACTTTACTTTCTAGCTTTCTTCTTAGTTGTCTTTTTAGGACAATAAGCAAGTAATTTAAGGTGTACAAGGTACTTTGTATTACACGTCTCCTAACCATTCTCCATTTCTAATGGTACAATATAAATTCAGCTTGTCCTTCCCTTCTTAACTTATATTTCTGTGATTCCTCAACCTTTAGTTTCTTCCTATTCCAATCTGTCACCAACCCACAGTTGTCTCTTTCTAACATACAAATGATATTTCAGATTTCAACCTGTGACTATTAAAAAATCCATAATTTTTATCCTAGTACTAATAAATCTTTTACAACCTGGCACCCCAAAGAATCCTTCAATGTCCATTCTGCCTGAGCCACATGAAACTTCTACCTGTGCCACATGTTCTGCTGAGTGTTCATTCCTATCAGAGATGGCTGCTCTAAAAATTCCTTCTTTCATTCTCTTTGACAAACCTGATCATTCAAGAAAAGTTATGCATAGCTTATGTCTCAATTACTCTTCTCTTGTTGCCGGGACAAATACCTGATACCCAAAATGAAGGAAGGAAAGGCTTATTTAGCTTATAGTTTCTGGAGGCTTCAGTCCATACTCAGCTGGCTCGAAGGCAGAGCTGCACATGGCAGAGAGTAACCCTTCATGACAGCCACAAACAGCAGAGAGCAAAGGGAGGAGTAACAGCAGCAATGGCTACAGAGAGGAAGTCTGTCTCCCTTAAGTTGCAATCAGGCCATTGGTCTTATGCTGGGTGTAGCACTCACACCCATAATCCCAGCAGTACTAAGATCCATAATCCCAGCCTTGACCATGAATTAATCTCAAACTCTAGAAGTCCGGGCACCATGAGTGCATGAGGCTTCGGGGGCGGGGGACAACTAGACACAAACCACAACAGCTTACTTGTCTATGTTCCCATATTATTTGTTTCCATACATTAACTGCCGCATCTACTACAGTGAATTATAGCTACTTGGTGTAAGTGTCTGTCTTTTTTGCTGGAGGGTGAGAAATTCATTGAATTTGTTAACTGTATTTACATTGCTACTACCAAGCACTAACATATAAACCAAATTCTCAATGAATGCTTGCTGAAGGAAAACAATTTTGTACAATTTAACAGAAAGAAATGACTTAGGAGTGATAAGTTTATACCAATTTCAATGTAGTTTAACAAACATTTTTTGAGTACCTACTATATGTCAAGGTCTCTGCCAGATACTACATAAGCAATGAACAAAAAAGAAACATATATTAGTATGTGTTTGGCTTTAGTCATCTTTCAGTATATCCCAGATATTTATCAGAAGCTATTAGGAAGTATATATTTTTACCTCATTTATACCCTCCATACCTAAGAGGTAGGGGCTGGTGAGATAGCTCAGCAATCCAAAGCACCTGCATAGGCAAGCTTAGGCAGGCACAGGGGGACTGCAGTTCAATCCCCAGCACCACATGATGCCCCAGCTCTGCCCTCAGGGTGGGCTGAGAGGGCCACAAGAAAAAAAAAAAAAAAAAAAAAAGGAAAAGCATACTTAAGAGATAGATATAAATTCTACTATGCATTGACATGAGCCCTACAGTGGACCCCACATGGGATGGATTCACTGCCCTCAAGGAGTTTACCGTTGAACACACAAAGACAAACTCATGCCATCCAAAGAAGACTCAGGTACGTCTTGGAGGAGGACAGGAAGGTTGAGATACAGAGGATAAAGTGGATGATTTTCTTTTGGACATAAGGCTATGAGAGGACACATTTTCAAGTTTCTTTCAAGTCTTTTATAATTCTACATGAGAAGAGTACACGAACTATTGAAATTGGTGGAGTGGAATGTAAATCAATTTTTTTCTTTGAAAATGCATTTTGAGATTGTGGAGAACAGGGCCAAGTGCAGAATATAGCCCTAATATACAAGAGACTGAATTTCAATTTGTTTAGAGATTAAGTTGTCCATTGTGACATCCATGATGTTAACCCCTCCAGGACCAGACCAACCTGGCAAAAAGCTTCCCTTTAAAAATGCAGTATTAATGTAGTAGACCAAGTCTTCACAAAGTAGAATCCTGACACAAAAGCTCAAGTAATGCAATGATCTCGATTCACAAATAGCTTTTTGTCATCATATTTTGATTACAGTCATATTTTAACTAAAGCAACTTTGCCCAAAGATTGCCAAAACTATAGATAGAACAAGAGCAAAGAACATAGGAAATCTAGCAGTGGCAAAGCAAATTCTGACAGATAATAGAGATGATTCATTTTGATTCTGTTACAACACAGTATTTGTGTTTTTCAAATAGCTTTGGATAAAATAAAACAGATATAGGTGACAAGACAGACACAAGGCTGTATCAAATGACTAGTTTCAGTGTGTCAGTGACACTTTTTCTCCTGTGTGTTCATGTTCAGTCCTTTCCTCCTATACTTGACCCACCCCCAATGGTGCTACAATAAGGTTCATTTCACCGTTACAACGGGTAAGATCTGTAATGTGGACTGCTATTCATTTTTATGGCAGTCAAAATGCCAACAGCTGTGGTTTGGGAAATAGAAAACTGACTGTAGCAGATTTCAAAGGTAGTGGTTCATTTCTAACAGACTTTACAGTACATCTACTAAATTAAGAATATGACCTCAGGAATTACTTTTCACTGACGATAATCCTATTTCAAAGCTGGGCTTCTTGATGTTCTTAATTTCATCGGAGCATCTTTCATGACATCCAAATGGAAAACCTTGATCTCTGGCTACCAAAGTGGTACTAGTTACTCTCACAGCTTTTATAAAATGCAATTAATACGTTGTTTATTTTGATTTGCAATAGCATGACACTCTTCATTTGAGGCAAAACTATATATGCTCTACACAAGCAAAAAATATTTGATGATTTAAACTACATTCAAACTAACAAACAAAAGAATGGAAATAAACAGAATTTAAGAAATTCAGAAAATAATACACACAACAGACAAGCCCCATCGCCATGTTCAAAACATGAAGAACCGATAGACCTTAAAAATCTAGACAGCTGCTGCAAAATCCCACAGAACTTCTCTGTTTTCGTTGGGCCAACTTGTCTGTTACTATTCCAAACGTGATTTGAGCAACATAATTCACTCTAAACTCTGTTCATGACTTTTTAACATGAAGAGGAAGGATGAACACGTGTGTGCTTTCTCAGTCTGAATCGCATTCCAGAGAAGGCTTTCCAGCGGTATGGTGCATCCAAGTGTGTGAGGCATGGGTTTGCATATGTGTACTGAATGACTGCTTATTCCCAGGGGTAGAAACAACTCACTGGAATAATCACTGTGTCATTAAATCATATTTCAGAAATACGTTTGAGGAGGGTATTTATGCTTGTAATATTTAAGAGTATCATTGTCACAGAAGGAGATATTGACTTATTGTTCCCTGGCCTTGTTGCTATGCAAATTTGTTCATTCTACGTCATATTTACATGTAGGAATATAAAGTATATGCATGTGTCAGATGGTACAGACATAGCATACCAACATAATTCAGTGGTGTACTGGACTAAAGACACAACAGATGTCACAGTGACCAAATTCGGGAGGATTTTGAACCTGTGTCCACCATCGTTTCTCTAACTGAGTTCTAGGTTTGCAGTAAAGAGACAGTATTTGATTTAATGGATGCCAACTGAGAGATACTGATTTGGATATTGTAGCAACAACAGATTTGTTCCTGGATAAGAATTATGGAAAATGTCTACTCTGTAAAACTATGTACATGAGCATGCCAGAAGCTCCAAAATAGTAAATTAAAATGAACTTTAGTGTAGCCATACACATTTACAAAAGGATTTTGGGTCTCCCCTACCCTCCTTTCCCTTCCCCTCCCTTCCTCTCATCAGTATAGCTACTATAACAGAGACTTGGTACTTTAAACCACACATGTGTACTTCTCAATGTTCTCAGAACCTGGGAGTCGAAGATCAGGATGTTTTCTGGCTATGCCCTCACCTAGACTTCCTTAGTGTGAATGGACACATAGGGAATCCCTCTTATATGAGGCCTTTATTCTCATTATGAGGGTACATCTGCACAGTCCAGTCTAACCCTAAGTATTTCCTAAAAGCTCCACCTCTACAAACTGTTAACTAAAAGTTAGGGTTTAAACATATGCACTTTTGAGGGACAGAAACATTCAGTTCACAGCAGATAAACAAGATGCTTTTTTAATATTTTTGTTAAAAAATAGGTACAGGGTATTTCATGAGCAAACAGGATTAATGCTGTGGTGACAGGGTCATTCAGCGCCATCACACATCACCATGACATTAGAAGGCAGCAACTATCCACACGCAGAGAACAAATATGCAGAAATACATTTCAGTAAGCAAATCCACTGCAGTCTGCATGCCCACGGCAGTGAAAAGTATTTCAAGGGCTGACTAAGGATGACCAGATCAAACCTCACAGGCAGGAGCTAAGCAATTCCTCCAGAGACTATAAATCCTCCCAGGAACTAAAAATAAAATTCAGACACATTGATTGCGGTATGGGAGCCTATTTGCACTTTTACAGAACCAAGGCTTTGTGGGTACATGCTTGGAAAAATAACGATGCAAGACCTTCACCCATCCCTCAGGAGGCGCTCTATCAGGGTACAACAAGCAAGGTGATGATGCCAGGCTGCAGTCCAGGCCGTTACACTTGCCCAGGTGTCACACCTGCTGCAAATGTGCCAATAAATAAATGTGGTGCAGATGACTACATGGCAAATCAAGGGAGCCTTAGTGGCAGAACTTCCCCCATTAATGTAACATAAGCACACATATTGCCCTTAAGATTGCCCCACACTTTTGCCCTTTTTTTTTTTTTTTTTCATTTCTGGAAAGTTCATATCTGAACTTGCCAGAATCAGACTGTACCAATCATATCCTAAGTTACAGCATGTACAGTTAGGGCATTTTTACACCAGTAAGGTTTGAAAGACTGACT
>NDGN011552036.1:15206-31630 GCA_002564285.1 Tympanoctomys barrerae | reverse complement strand
AAGTGCAAGGGCCTGAGTTCAATCCCCGGTTCCGCAAAAAAAACAAAAACAAAAACAAAAAAAAACGAAAACCATCTCTTCTAAATAACTTGATTTAATACTATGACACATAGCATTTTGATGCCATATTAAAAATACCCAAAAAGCTCTACATAACAAGGAAAAACAATGTGCTTGATTTAGTTGGATTTTGGAAGAGGGCATCTGGAATGTCTGTAACATTTCTTCGGGTCAAGCTCAACCTGTTGGGCCAAGGGAGAGCAGTAAGCATAACAATAAAAAAACACAGGTTCTGTTCTCATTTTGCCCAGATTGAATTCTGCCTCTGCCCCTCAATATTTTAAAAATACTATTACACTTACTCCATCAGAATGACGGGAATGATAATGACAATCTTAGTGCTTAAATAGCATTTATGGGCACCAGGGAGATAGTTCAGTGGCTTAAGCGCCTGCCTGGCAAGCTCAAGAGGGTCCGGAGTTGGATCCCTGGTATTGCCAAAACAACAACAACAAGAAAAGGATTTATATTTACATACATGTGTATACTTACCATGTTCTCCAGTATAATGAAAATGTTTTATTAAATATTTAAATATACTAATGAAGATAATATGAATATTCATTTCCCAGACTGCATTGATTTCAAGAAAGCTACAGTATTCAGTGGTCATGATATTATATGACTGAGAAATGTTAAGAGGAGAACTTCCCTGGGCATTCTACTAGCTAGGTCACCTTACACCATCCCAACTCTTACCTCTCCCATCTCTGTGACAGTCTTCTCTTGTGAGACGGTCTCGCTGGGAGCAAGAGTCTGCATCTTTAAGTGGCTTTTTGGTAGTACTATGAGGGCCCTCTATCTCTTCACTCTGATTTTATATTTTGTTTTGTTTCAATTTCGAGATTCCTAGGGCAGGTCAAGAAAAGAGGCACACACTGAGGACACGGATAGACCTTCTTCAGTCTTGAGTAAATGGAACAGTGAGGACTAAAATGCATGATGGTTTGGACTGTCACAGAGCTCAAGACAATTTGAAAGAACACTGTCTTTTTTTGAAAAATAAATTTGCTTTTATATCTAATTCAATTTTAACATAATATCACAAATTGCATTAATTTCAAAAATAACATAATAAAATCACCTTATATATAAGATCCGAAGATATTTTGATATTATATAACATCATTCCATAGCACATTTGAGAACATTTTGGACACTTTTACTTTTGTTTTTTATTTTAAGAAGAAGAAAAGTAGAAATAAAATAAAGTTTCAAATCAGACTAATGCAGGAGGGTAACAAAAATTGATAGATTGATCAGGGTTATCTTCATAGTAGATACTCAAAGTATAAGATATAGACATGAAATAATGTTCAGACAATCTTAGCACAGCTTTCTTCTCAATGAACTAAGAGAAACCATCTGTATAATAATCTTAATGATCTTATGTAAATATATACTTTCCATTTTCTCTTCCTTCCTTTCTCTTTCCTCTATCAGTTTATCTTTACTTTTGAAGAATTTCTTCCAAATTCATAATATTTATTGTACATTTTGGATCTTCATTTCTCATTCAGCTTCTCACACTAAGAAGACAATGCAATGTTTACACATGTGGGTCTGATTTACTTCACATATAAGTATGATCTCAAGTTGTATCCATTCACTCATAAAAGTCTTGAGTGTATCCTTTATGGCTAAGTAGTACAACCACTGTAGGTATCAATGCGGAAATTCCTTAAAACACTATTATTAGAGGTCCCATTTGATCCAGGTATTCCCCTTCTTAGTATCTTCCCCAAAAATTTAGAAACATCACACCACAGTGATATAAGTACCTCTGTGTTTGTAGTAGCAAAATTTGAAATAGCTAATCTGGAAAACAATCTAAATGTCCATCAATTGAGGAATGGATAAAAAAAAAAAGATGTGTTGTTATCTATCTGTCTATCTATCTGTCATCTATCTATCTCACTGCCATTAGGAGCCTGGCATTAGCATTTGATTTGTTGATTGTTGGAGAACTTGGGAACTCTATGGAAAATGCAGCCTCAGAAAGAATGGGCAAAAGTAATTTCAAAACTTAACAATCTTTGAACCTTGGTACTCCCACTACTTTTTACTCTTGAGACCAATGTAACTCTGCAATAAATTTTAGGATACCACACACTTATCTAAATTCTCTTTCATCCATATTCCCGCATTCGTATTAGGAACTTTGCATAAGCAAAGAGAGTTTTGACAGTTTCGGCATCTTTTATGATCTCAGATCATCTTAACTTTCTGTGAATTTTTTTGTATTACTTCAACTTGTTTCATAGTCATTTCCAGTAAAGATCTGTCTTCACACAATAACCAAATTAAAACACTAATTGGGTTTTAAAATTTTCCTCCTGGGTGGATGAATATTCACTTATTCTTCTCTTCATTATGGTAACTGGGTTGTTTTATATTTTTCACTGGACTAAGTAAAAGATAAAAATGCTCCATGAGAAATTCTCTCTATCTCTCTTTGTCTGTCTGTCTGTCTCTGTCTCTGTCTCTGTCTCTGTTGATGTCTCTGTCTCTGTCTTTGTCTCTGTCTCCCCCACCCCTCTCTCTGCAATAATGTATTATCTGTCTCTATCTGTCTTTCTTATCTCTATCTCATCTCTACTTTCTATATGATTGAAGTATGCATCAATGTTGAGTGTGTTGTATATATGTACACCTATGTAAATTGATAAGTAAATACCTTACTATGGTTCATTTTCCATTTTTCCCTGACTCAAATCCATGCACATATCTGTGTATCTATTCTTTATAATCATCTTAGTCTAGTGTGTGTTTTCTAGTTTTCTCTGATACCTTAAATAATCAGTTTTATGATAGACATTTTTATCATGCAGACATTTTTATCAAGCAGACTTTTTTTGTAAGGGGATGAAGCTTAACACTTAGAACCTCCAAGACTAGGAGAGTTCCTGTACAAAGGACTCTGACTTCTAACATGATCATACAAAAACTCCATGTCAATGAATGATAAATAAAAGTATCTTAGTTTGATTAGAATAGTCTCTATTAGGAAAATCAGGTTTCTATTTCTCAAGGAATAACCTACATATGCCAACACAAACAGATACAAATATCTATACACATTTTTAGATAACTGTTAAAACTTACTAGACTACTATATATTAATTATATGGTAGTTTTATTTCTGCCTGCAATACTTTTAAGTAAATGAAGGTAAAGATATCAAAGGGATATATAATTTAAATTTCCCAAAATAGAAAGGAAACTTGTGCATAGCATTGCATATAATCTGAGGGCATGGAGATTGATTAGTAACCTCATATACTCCTTAAAGTGAGCTTGAGTCATTTGACAAACAACACTAAAAAGAGACACTGACTCCAGGGTGCTTCATGTAAATTAGGTAGTTGTACTGAAAAACCACTTCAAAGACAAGATCTCTTTGTAAGGTTTATTCTAGAGCTGTAAGTTTGTGGCATGAAAGTTTTCTATTTAAGCAATATCCATAGGAATCCAAGTGGATCCCTCTGGTTTTGTAATCTATAAAGACAGGTATTGTACAAATGAACTTTTGTTTCAGAGTGATAGAAATAAATGAACCTGTTGGGGTTGGGGAGATAGCTCAGTAGAATAAGCGCTTGCCTGGCAAGCACAAGGGCCTGAGTTCAATCCCTGGTTCTGAAAACAAACAAACAAACAAAAAACCTAGATATAAATTCTTTAAAATAAATAAATAAATAAATGAAATTGTTTCTATAGCTCTGGAATAGGCATGACTATACATCTGAGGTCAAATCACTTATAACTCAAATCATTCATTGAGCCTGTGTAACTCTCCATGCTTACATTTACCTTTCCTAAAAGTTAACAGAAATATGACTGACATATTCATATTCCCTGAGGATGGACAGTAGAGATAAAATGTCAAACTCTTATTTGAGTATCACAAACTGGGATACGCTGTTGCTGGTATGAACAGTCATCAGCCCAAAATTTGTAGTTGTATTTTTTGCCCATGCCTTTACTTTCCCTACTCATAATAATTACTATGAATTAATCCAAACATACTAGTTTTCACTTAACATGCCCTCAACACACCACTGAGTATTCGTAAGTTTTACAGTTTAGCTCATATGTGTGCCCTTGAAAATTTTATTTCTATTTTGTGTTCCCCAATAAGGGGCAATTATTTTTTGAGACTTAGTAAACAAATGAAAGACATAAACTTTTACTCGCAGAAGACTCTTAAATGTAGTGCTTTCAGGCAGAATCAATCAACTGCAATCTGCGCTTTCATTTGTATTCCAAAGGGTATGCTAACTTCTCAAAAGAAGTACAGCTGGAGGTCATTCAACTCTAGAAGGTGAAAGACTTTAGCACTGTAAAATAACTGCTAGTTGTACTTAGATCTGGGTATTTCTAAAAGAAAAAAAGAGGGGAAACAGCAAAGTGTATAAAGAGAAAGGATATGTCTTGTTTCCAGACAGCCACAATTAAAGCAGGGAATCTGAAAGTGTAGTGAAAGCAACGCTGCGTGAACCTTGTGCCCTGTTGTTTGTTTGATAGCCAAGAACACTTCTCCTTTGTCTCTTTTCTAATTGAATGATCTGAAGGATATACAAGTTTCAATGCCTGTTTGACAATAGAAGAAAGGATTTTCTGAAGAGCTGTCTTTTAAACACCATGCTTGTGGGTTAAAATCAATATTTTGTGATTTGTTTTTATTAGTTGGTCTTCAACTTACTTGTTCTTGTCTTTTAAATTAGTTCAAAGTGATGAGGTCAGCTTTGAAATCAACTTTTCTATTAGGGCCATTGTTCCTCAGAGCTTTCCACCACCAAGACAAGAGAATGCCATTGGTTTGTCAAACATCCCTGAAAAAATAGGATTAGATCAGGTACCAAGAACAGTGATGCCCAGGCACTTAATTTTCTCTGGTGAAGCATTTCAAGCTTATAGACTTTGAATAATCACTCAGCTGATTTGTATAGTCACTTCTTAAACTTACTAACAACAAAATTTCTGAAACATACACATTAGTGCTTCTTACCACCCTTGCTAAATTTCTAGAAGGAAACTGACTTCAGATCATGAAGTGCATAAACAACAAATGATGCAATGTTACAAAATAAATGATGCAATTTTTACAAAATAAGCTTCCTTTTCTGGACACCTTACAAACAGTCCCTATTAATGACTTATTCTTCTAGATTTTCATTGAATGTTTTTCTTTCTTGATTTCATTGAAGTGAAAGTCCTTGAAAATCTAATGGTATAGTAGAAATGTGAAATGTAAGGAAAGCCATAAAAGATGATGGTTCATTTACAAATATTACTTCTATGTGCAGTCCTTTGAAGTTATTCTTCTGCTGTTCAAAGTTATTCTTATAGCTATAAGTACCAGGCACACATAACCTTCAGGAGATGTAATGAATCCTGCCATTGTACATGCTGCATCACAGTGACGTTTAAAAATGACATTGCAGATAGAATATAATGTACTAGGGATTCTTGCAGTATTTTGCTTTGTCTACCAGGGCCTGGTACTGGCTTCTAGAGGATGCCTATAATTCTCCTCATATTTTCCAAGAATTCTACAGTCCATTGGATTTTACTCATGATTTAACATACTCCATTTCATTATCTGCTGCATCTTTTTATTTTCATCTGTAAAATGTTATCCATTTTTAACACTTGCTATGATGAAGTGCCAGGTTCTGCTATCTGGATATCTAGCTAATCTAGGGATCAATACCTAAAGAAAGGCCAGTTGATTGGGATCTTTAATTATATCTGAAAAGTCCAATCTTACATGCAATAGGCTTTCCAGGCTTGAGGAGTTAGGGTGTGAATTTCTCCATCTGAGATGGTTAGTCATTATTTGACCACCAAAACTGTGAAAATTAGGGAATCTTCCAAGCCCTATCTTTTCTCCAGGTAAATTGGTGTTATGAGGAACACTTGCATCTAGAACTTTGGTTAGAACTAAAACAGGTATATTAAAATAACTCATGAAGAATCCTCACATGAATTTTGTATTGGATAACTCATATTTATACTACTAACTTGAACCAATGTGATGTTGTTATTTGTTTTGTATTTTTTAAAATTAATTTTGTTTTATTTTTTAAAGTAAAAAACAAAAGTAAGTACAAAAATCAGAAACAAAGGTAGAAACAGGGTAACATAAAAATACCTATGTTACAGATTTTCAAACAAGAATAGCTGATTAACAATATTTGGTATATTACCTATTTTTATCTTTTATTCATTTTAATGAGAAAAAAGATAAAATAGCAATTAAACTGTTTCAAGACAGGTTAGTATGACAGTTACAATAATTAATACATTGCATATTGTTATCATCATAGTAGTTATTCAGAGGACAAGATGTAGACATGATATTTTGTCTATAAAATATTAGTATGTACTTTTAAAATAACGACTTATTAAGGAAAAAATACAGTGGACAATCAATGAAGAAAGCAAAAGTGAACATATGAAATAAGAATTATAAGTTTAGAATTAGAAATATAAAACTTCATTCTTTATTAACTGTTTAAAGATATTTGTAATCATCCTGTAGAATTATAAAAGGCAAGATGAAAGAGATGAGTAGGAAATCCTAGCCATATCATCCAAATGATAGCTCCAGTAATTTAATATTTTCTCATGTAACATTGCAGGAGTAAGCACAGCAAGCTGCCCAGTAACACAGTTATTGTGGGCTTAGAGTTTTGCAGCATTCTTGTTCCGCGGTGCTGCTCTTGACCGTGAGGATAAGGCCATCACATATTACCACGTTTGCATTCCAGTGTGGAAGGAATGGGGAAAAGAGAGTATTTAGGGAAACTATCTTTTTTTTTTTTTTTTTTTTTTTTAATGACGGAACCAGGGATTGAACTCAGGCCCTTGCACTTGCCAGGAAAGCACTTACTCTATTGAGCCATCTCCCCAGTCCAACCATCATATTATAGAGTTAGAATTTGGAAATACTTTCTATCCTGTGTATTCTCTTTTGCCAGGAATTTATTTATTTATTTATCTATCTATTTATTTATTTATTTATTTATTACAGGGTCTACACGGTGTACAGGGTCTCAGTGAGTAGATCGGACTCCTAGTGATCCTCCTGTTTACAGTCTCCCAAGAGCTGGGATAACAGGCCAGTGTACCACCACACCCAGTCTCAACCATTGTCTCAGCGCACCCCGGGGGCAGGGCCTGTATGGCAGGTCAGGGGATTGAACTCCAGCATCTGCCTAAGCAGGCACTTTAATCCTCTGGGATATTTGGCTGGCCCACAAGAATTTAGTTACGTGCTATGTGTAGCTGTAACAATGGACTAGTATCCAAATTCTTGCTTCCCTGAGGTTTTGTAGGAAAAAATGAAAGTGAAGTAAATGAGACACAAAAGCTTATTGAAAAATAAAAATTCCTAGCTTGAAATTGCAAAGAAAGGCCAAAAAAAGTTTTAATAGGAAATTCATTACAAATTAGCAACTTTCAAAATGTCCCTTAAATTTATAGTCCTCTTCAAGGCCATCAAGATAGCTCAGCAGACTAAGCACCTGCTTAGGCAAGTGCAGGGACCGGGGTTCTATCCCCAGCACCACATGCCGCACCGGCCCTCACCTCAGGAGGGCTGAACAGACCACTGAGAATGGGCATGCTGGTGCACACCTGTGATCCCAGTGGTGGGGAGACTGAAAACAGGAGGATCATTAAGAATAAGAGCTGCGTAGTGAGACCCTGTAACTAATACATTAAAACTCATATAGTCTTCTTCAATCAAAACTATGTCTCCTAGTCCTTCAGCAGGAAACTGCTAACCCTTTAATTCTGACATGCATGTTTCTATTTTTTTTGTTTGGATTTTTTGTTTGTTTTATTATTATTATGTGTTTGTTTTTGGCTCCAAGAACTGATTCCAGGGCTTCCAGCTCACTAGGCAAGCATTCTACCACTGAGATCAATCCCCAGCCCCTTGCCTATTTGTAGAAAGTTGCTGTGTATTGCTCAACTTTTCTATTGCTTGCCACCCACCAATTAAAGGACAAGCTCATTTTGGCTGGCTGCCTCAATGTCTCATTGCACAGTTGGCTGACTTCACAGAAGAAACGTCACAATGAAAGGGTGTGGTGAAGCAACTCAGGTAACTTTGCTGTGGTCCAAAAGTACAATGGACTGAGAAGGGCACAGCAGATGGTGTTCTCCGCAGGCATGCGCCCCATGGTCCATCTCTCTCATGCTGGGCCCCACCTCTTAAAACAAATTCAGCTATGAAAATCAGAGATTTAACCCACTGGGATTAAACCTATGCCCCAAGATCCAATCACCCCTTCAGGAGACGCTTGATCAAAGTAAGTTCACAATTGAGTTTAACAATCACACTTACTAATATACTATCAAGAAATAAATAAGACTATATTTTTAATCCCTATTGTCATCTTCATCAAGTGCAACCTCAATTCCTAGATCAAGGCTATTAAAATATTCAGTGTGACTTTTTTTCTTATTATCAACATACACATTCCATTTGGATAAGTTCACTTACTCAATTTTCCTACCTTGAAACTCTGAATACTTGAATTCAAGAACTTAGCCCAGTAAAATGAAAGTTATATTTGAAAAATTTTATTCAGAGGAACTCAGAATATTTAAGGCTGGGTAAAGAAATCAAATGAAAATTAATGGGGGAATTTTGTCATGGGATAATCAGCGAAATCACAAGAGTCCATAAGATTAAAAAGAAAAGTAAATTTGAAGATTTTAAGACAAAACAGGAGTGGTGAGTGGAGGCAAAATCAATAAAAACCCAAGCTAAATAAACATGTTGAATTGGACTAAGAGGAGAATTTAACCTTGAATATAGAATTTCCACTCCCATGGGCAATTTAGAGGTCAATTACCGTAGCTAGAGAACTACCAAAGAAGACGAAGAAGTTAGGAATTTCCTCCTTCTATTCCTTGCTTCTTGTGTCCCTCTTTATCTCCCTACCATTCCTCTTTTCTTTATTGAAAGCAATCAATGTCAAGGACAGAGCCCACATGGGTAGCACCTGGCAATGTGACAGGTGTCTGAGCCTGGAAAGAATGCCCAGCAAAAACTACAGCCTTGAAAAGGACTAGGTCCTGGCCAGGACTTGCCTCACAGAGGCTCCATGGTTCCTAAGGTCCATAAGATTGGCCATGGCAGTGCACTTGGAATTCAGCCAGCAAATAAATGTATTGAAGATAAGCATAGTGATGGCCCTCAGTCATGGAGAAGGGTGACGATTTGGAAGAGTAAAGCTAGAATTGCTGCTGAGGTGTTGAATGGAAGTACTGCTGCAAGCGCATGGTTTTCAGTAAGCACAGAAGAGAAAGCAGAATAAATTTAAGTGAAATTTTGAGTGCATGTATATCTATGGCAAAAAAAAAAAAACAACATTTTTTAGCACTGCCTACAGAGAGATGGCCAAGTACCAGTGACTAGAGTAGCATTGAGCACCTCTAGTCAGATCTTGTTTTATCCCCAAAAAACACCAATAAAACTAGACACCTTGAAAAATGGCTTATTCTAAAACTGAAAGAAAGAAAAATAAGAATAGATGCATTTATGTTATCTCAGCCCAAAGCTTGTGGCAGTGTTCACTGAAGGACACAGACATGTGAAGCAAACACAGAAGCCACCTGAATAGGCTCTGTGAGCACTTTGAGCATATATATAAAATATATACATATAAAATATAAGTATGTTAAAAATGGCAATTATTTGATTTACCGAACAATAATTTATTAATTCATATTGGTGAATAAATAAATAACTCTTTCTTAGTCTCTGATCAGCTAAAAATGCAGAAGCTAAACTTGGTGTGTTGTCTTTTAAGGATTTGACAGTATTTTTCGATAAAATTTTCTGAGTCTGTAAGTTTTACTCGGTAATTATTTCAATTAATATATTCAAACTCTCTGAGAGTTGACTTTTCAGATGCTTGCTCTGCTGCATGATTGTTCCCCTGATACACTGGCTCCTTTCTACCTGAGGCCTGTAGTTGTTCTTGCTCTTTCCTACATTCCTCATGTCCCAAGACCCAAGCATTCTTACACTGGACTGAGGAGAAAGCTCCATTATCCTCTTCTTTCATGTTGTACAAACAGTACAATCTCTTCAATGTTTTTGGTTGATTTGGCTTGGTTTTGCCACTGGGAAACAAAACTGAGGTGTGTCTGTACTGCATTCATTTCTTCCTATCATGTCATCCCTTTTATTCAAATAAGGTGCTGTGTGAAAAGAAAGGGAAGTAGTGGGGAAGCGAGAAAAATAGCGGAAAGTATTTTGTCACATAAGTAAGGGCAGAAAAGGGCTGGTGAGATAGCTCAGGGGACTAACGCGCCTGCTTAGGAAAACTTAGGCAAGCTCAGGGACTGCAGTTCGATCTCTGGCACCACATGTTGTGCCAACCCTGCTATCTGGGCAGGATGAGCTGGCCAGAGTCCAGGTATAGTAGTGCACACCTGTAATCCCAGTGCTGGGGAGACTGAAAACAGGAGGATCACAAGTCCAAGCTGTGTAGTGAGAACGTGTAACAACCAAATACATATTTTTTAAAAGTGAAAAAAGCTACAGATATAATCCATTATTAATTTCCTTATTATATACTCATTTATTAAGCTAATATTTATTAAATACATACTATGCCATGAACAATATTATATTCTGCAGAATATGAAGTGAAGCCAGGGTGATAGCTCAGTAGCATAAGCACCTGCCTGGCAAGTGCAAGGTCATGAATTCAATCCCTGGTAGCAAAAAAGAAGAAGAAGAAGGAGGAGGAGGAGGAGGAGGAGGAGGAAGAGCAGGAGGAGGAGGAGGAGGAGGAGGAGGAAGAGAAAGAAAAAAGAAAAAAAAATAATATGGAGTGAAAAAAAATGCCATTTGTCTTGTTATTGAAGGACTTAAAATATAAGTAGGAATTTGGCGATTTTTTTCTACCAAATCCCCAACTTTTAAATTTTTTAGTATTTTCAGGCTGTACTAGTTATGACAACTCAGTCCTACCATATTAGCTTGAAAGTAATCATTTGTACCTGGATGAACAGATCTATGATTCAGTAATCACTTACAGTACTACATTTTGAGATTCATGTAATTTTCACAAGTTATAAAATATTTTTCTGTTGTATTTCTAATTATATAAATATAAAATCCATTCTCAACTCACATCTTTAAAGACCAGAGAGAATTAAGTTTGTATTGCATTTTATAGCTTCCCAATTCCTAATAAAAAGAGAGAGAGAGATGTAAAATTGGAAAATAACAAAAAATAAAGTTATTTTAGTAGACCATAAAGATAGTACCATAAATATCTCAGATCTCAATATGCTCGTGATTATTTCTACATAGCAGAAAAGTATTTATAAACAACTTAACATTACTTAAAGTTTGAAGCCCTGGAAATTGGCATTAACTCTTATGTATTTTTGAAAAAATGAGCAAATGATTATACATTAATGGCGAACATTTGAGAATTCTGCTTTGTTCTTCTCTAGTTTCCTCTGACACAGAAAGCTTGTGGTGTAGATAGAGAGAAACAGAAATGCAGACATATGGAGATATTTTGTAATGTGCATGTGCGGTTGCAGTCACCTTTACTTCTCCTAAGTTGTCAGCAGCCGCAGTCCAGAATGCCCTGCAGGGATACATGTACAGGTCATTGTGCTGGCTACATGGAATCTAAGTCTTAGACTATGGAGAGTCTTCTATAGACCTTATGAAGATGTACTGTTTGTGGCAATATCATGCAGCAATATATTTTATTTGACATATATTGAACAAGAAATAGTTTATGGAATAATATCCAAATTAAAATTGCATAAAATTAAGCAAATATGAAGTTCTCATTGTATCTTTTAAAAGAGGTTTTAGACTAACAAAATTAACTGAAAATTAATTTTAAATTTAATTAATTTAGACTGTCATTGAAAATTCAGTATATCTAAGTATACATGCAGATGAACTTTTACCCAATTTCTAGGCTTTTTTTTTTTTTAACCAAAAACCTTTAATAACATCTGAAGCATATTGGCTTGCTGAAGTCTAGTGGATCTATCTGAAATAGAAAACAAAATGATAAGTAATATATACAGCATGAAGAAATAAGTATAAGATATAAGCTACTGGTGTTATCATATCTACATGTATGCACTAATCAACCAATGTGTATTCAGAAATGTTTAATTTGATTACACAGTCTTGTAGCTCAATAATGTAGGGAAATTTTTTTCAAAGTATATTGAGTTTTATATCAGCCAAATAGTATAATAAGCAGCTCTAAGCTTAGCCTGTAATGATAGTATCAAAAACTAGCAGAAACTGTCAGAAACAACTTTTTTTTTTAACTCTGAAAAAAGTCCAAGTTTCACAGCATTGAAGCAAAACTGAGTTAGGAAAAAGGTAACTTTAAAAAATGACCAAAATCCTTGCTATTTTTCTGTGATAGCACACTGATATCTGGATCAGTGATGGACTCTAAGAAAAAGCAACATGTGTTCTACAAGTGAGACTTTGGTTCCCAGAGAAGCTTAGATCATAATTACAAATTTCTGTGCCTATCTTTTCTAATTTTTTTGGAAGACTGCTTGAAAGAAGAGTGTTCACCTCAGTTTTGTTTACTTTGGGATGCTGGTCACAGGCAGGAAGAGATAATAGGGGTTATTTTAAAAATATTGCAAACTGAAGCAACAATCAACAAGCGCTGAAACAAAGAAAAAAAAAGAAAAGGAAAAGGGAAGAGAAGAAAAGGAAAAGAAAAAAAAAAGAAAGAAAACTTAAACTATGACATCTATGGATCAAGAGCAAGTGCTAAATGACTGTTATGGGTAGAAATTCAGACATTTCAGAAGCATATATGCATAAGAAAAAATTAAAACTTTACACATTCTCCAAAAAAAAAAAAAGATATGTGCTCAGAATCAGGAGGATTTTAAGCTTTCTCCAAGAGCCTGATGCTGAGAGATAGCCTAAGTGTTATGAGAAAAGCCTTTACAGGTCAATCTGCAATGACTTGTGAGAGCTGGGGTTTTTTTTGTTGCTGTCCATTTTAGTTTTGGATTCTATTTTATTTGTTTTGTGAGTGTTTTAGCTTGTGAACTTCAGAGAAATCTATCATGACATCAACTGAACACAAGTTATGGAATTCTCTTCAGTAGCCACAGAGAAAGTATTTTAAAACAGCTATCTTGGTATCTTCAAGACCTAAAGAATACATGTACAAAGAATGAAAAGAAATGGGGGAAATTTTTCATGGTCAAAATAATAATATTGATAAAGAAATAATGTAAAAATAAATAAATGATGGAAGTGAAATGTACAATTACTGACATGAAACGTTTGTCATGGGAGTTCAACAATAGGTAGAAGAAAGAATAAACAAATACAAAGGCAGGACAATTGAAATTACTGATTCTGTGGAGAATAGAAAAATAAGGAATGAAGGCCAGCCAGATAGCTCAGTGGACTCAAGTGCCTGCTTCAACAGAGCACAGAAGCCGGGGTTTGATCCTGAGCTAAGAGGGCAATTGAAACTGTGTGTGGCGGGGCACGCCTATAATCCCAGTACTTGGGAGGCTGTAAACAGGAAGATCACTACAATGCTGATCTATGAAGTGAGATCTGTACACCCTATACACCCTGTCCTAAATTTAAAAAAGAAAAGAAAAAGAAAAAATGATACAAACAGAAATTAAGAGTTCTATGACACATCATCAGGTGGAAACTCAACACAGAAACCCAAGAAGAGAAAGAAAAAAGACAATGTATGAAGAAAAACAGTTTTAAAAATTTGAAGAAAGACAGACATACATTCAAGATACTTAACAAATTTAATATATAATGAACCTATGGCAACTGAGATACTTTATAGACAAACTGATAAAAACATAATCAAAAAATGATTTCTTATGCAGCAAGGAAAAGTGATTTGTCATGTATTATGGAACAACTGATATCTCACCAGAAACCATACATCACAGGCTACGATGGGAATGACCCACAGTACTTAAATGCTGAAAGGCAGAACTGTGTACAATAAATTATGTATTCTACTAGCTATTATTCAGAATGGAGGAAAATTTAGCCATTGCCAGATTTAAGTTTCAGAGGGAACACCTAATCACCTAATCACTAGAATTCCTTGCAAGAACTGCTGCTGAGAGACTTTCAGGAAGGAATGAAATGACTGTAGACAGTAACTTAAAGCCAGATGAGTAAAGACTGCTAATGAAGACATAACCAGGCAAAGTAAGAGCCAACATTAGTTTACTTATTGATTGAAAGTCTATATTGTTATAAAATACTTAAAAGAAAACAGCATAAATGTAATTATAAATTTATCTAAAACTCAGACAATTCAGATCACTAATTATTTCAGTATTATAGGAATGGTTGTGCTTTTCAGAGTTCATGATAAAAGGTAGCATTTTTAAAATAGCAGATGCGACATTGGCCAAAATGTTTCAATTAAAATTATAGACAATAAGATTAAATTCTAAGACTAATAACTAAGGGGCTGGGGAGAGGGCTCAGTGGAACAAGCACTTCCCTGGCAAGTGCAAGGCCTGAGTTCAATCCCCAGTTCCAAAAAAAAAAAAAAAAAATTAAGCCATTTGTTAATATTCTAAATATTGTAAGTTGTATTCTCAATTTGACATGTGGTGACCAGCATTTATTTTTGAGTTGTTGTTTGGATGGCAAACACCAATGGAAATATTTCACTTCAACCTAGTAGGACCTAGATATCAAAATCCTTCAGGTATATAAATCTTGGCCAGTGACAACTTGTCACTGAATTCAAACTGTTCATTTATATCACAGTGCAGCTACTTGAAAGAGTATGAGGGAGAAAAAGTTGACTTAGACGAGGAACAGCCAGGACAGAAATTACTGGAGGGACTGGAGATGCGTTGATTAAGAGCTTTCCTCTTTCCTGCAAAGTAATCTCATTCAATTTAGTTAATAGGGATCAAAGCCACCCACTTCTTATCTATAAAATATGAAGATAATAATTAGCACCTCCCTCAGTTTTGATTGAATTAATGTGAGTTGATCCATATAAAGTATGCTATCTGAAGCACAGTAAGTGGTCAATAAATGTTAGAATCATTGTTTATTAAAACCAACATATAGTCCTAATTTAATGATTATAATTAATAAATTAACTTCTTTCACCTTTCAAATTAATCCAATTATAGTTATAATTTGGTTAGCTATCAAATCTTTTGAGTAATGATATATAATATTCTAAATGGTTGCAAATATTCTATTTTGTTGAACTATGATAGTTTATTCAATAATTCTATATCATTATATATTTTCAATTAACCCAATGAATCTCCAAAGGGCTATCCTCAACTTTTTTCCAGCAATAGTTTTATGCACATAAACATTTGCCTATTTCAGACGAATGCCCTAAAGTTAAATTGTTTCATCAAATGGCATAGACTCTTACAAGTTTTCTTCCATTTGACTTCACAGTGAATGAAAAATTTCATTTCCCTTTATCATCCTAAATCACTATCTTTCAAACGACTCAGTCATATCAATAATACCAAGCAATTGTAAAGTACATATAGTAGCGTATAATAGTTTTAAAATGTTACACAGTAATATAAATAGACTTTTTATTTTTTGTGAGGTAAAATTAAGATTTTAAAAAGTTATTCAATGTCATTTTGCTAGTGTGATACCATATTCAACTGCACCTCAAATTTCCTGATTGATAGATAGATATAGATATATAGAGGTGCCATTAGTGTTACTGTTATAGAAAAACTGTATGTTTTCTCTCTTTGTGTGGTGATCTGCCAAAATAAATATCGCTACACAATAATTTAACTGAATAGCAAACCCTGTCTAACTTATCTTGATAACTATTTTCTATCTTTATGTGTAATTTTTAGTCACTTTAACAGCAGCAGCAAAAATTTTATAATTCAAAACAAGCATGGGAACTTGATAAGACTTGCTATTTCAAAACAGTTATCTAAAGTAAACTATTCACTACTTCAAAAAAGGGCTATTTTTATTTCAATGAGAATATTGTTTGGATAAGAGCCAAAAATACTCTAAAGTGGTCACTTTCCAAATATGGTTTAATGGCACCCATTTGCTATGAGCCTCAAGTGCAAAACAGAAGTGAATAGCATTTTACCTTAGCCATGAAAACTTTTCTATCCCAGTGATTTCAAAAGATACAAATAACATTGTATATTTTTATTTCTTTATAATTCCATGGTTAATAATAGCATAGAATTTTTTAGCATATTAATAATTCAGGATTTTGTTTTGTAGTGAATTTCTGGTAATTTTCTTTTTCTTTCTTTCTTTCTTTCTTTCTTTCTTTCTTTCTTTCTTTCTTTCTTTC
>NDGN011552036.1:0-15156 GCA_002564285.1 Tympanoctomys barrerae | reverse complement strand
TTCTTTCTTTCTTTCTTTCTTTCTTTCTTTTTTTTTTTGGCAGAACCAGGGATTGAACTCAGACCCTTGTGCTTGCCAGGGAAGCACTTGTTTTATTGAGCCATCTGCCCAGCCCCAATTTTCTTATTATTTACAGCAGTTATTTCCATTTTATAGTTCCTAGTTGTCAGTTATACATGGATAAAGTATACTCTTGTTTTTAAACTTTGTTATAGTATATTTTAAATTGAAAAATGTTATACTAATATAGTCAAATTTATTAATTGGGTTCTTAACCCTAGTTTATATATTTCACTTAAGAATTCTACCTTACTCTCTGATAAAATGGATACATTTATGTTGACATCTTCACAACATCAACTGGTTTAATATTGAAAAAACGATGTGAAATGTCACCCTTCTAAGGTGGCTAGCATTTATGATCTATTGGCTATCTCTTCAAACTTCCTAATTTTCTATTGGTTCAGTTAGTATTTTATTGTCTTTCAGAGACCTTTTCATATTTTGATAGTAAACTTTTGCAACTTCTGTAATTGTGTTACAATTATCTTTATGGTCAAAGTTGGTCCTTCGTTTGTATATATGTGTGTGATGTCATTAGTAAATGTCAATTTTTTTTACTTATTATACTATATATATATATATATATATAATTTTTCATTACTTTATGAGTAATCTGCCTACACCCCCAATACAATATCTTCCATATTGTCTTCTACATATTTTATAATTTTACCCTTCACATTTTTAATTCAGGTGAAATTACTTACAAATAGCAATAGAAATAATTTCATATCCCTGTTTGTAAAAACAATTACTTTGTTGTTGCTTATTGATTAACTACTTATTCAATCAATTGTGTTCAGTAGTAGCCTTGCCATACACCAAATTTTCATGTAAATATATCTGATATTATGTTTCTGGGAACTCTCTTTTGAACCATTAGTCTGTTATTACTCTAAATCTATTACCGCTACATTGACTTAATTATTAAAACCTTACAATGAATTCTTAGCCACTCTGGAAATACTTCTTATTCATATTTTCAGTGGAAAGATACTCAGGTTGACTTATTGTTAATATTTTTCTTATAGAGATTCAGAATCAGCTCATTGGGTTTCATCAAATACTGTTTATGGTCTCAACTGGATTTTCAAGGGAGAGAGATAGTAGTAACTCAGGTTAGGGTCATTCTACACATGATCATACTCATAGATATCTGAAATTTCTTTGCTTTCACTAAACGTAATTATTCATTTCATAAAGAGGTCACATAACTTTTGTTAAAATGTTCTCAAACCAAACAATATTTATTAACTTGTTAAACTTTATGTCAATTTTTTTGGAATTTTTTATATGGGAAACCATATCTTCTTTTAATTTGGATACATGGGCCTTTGAAGATATTAAATATAGGGCTGGGGATAGGGGGATATAGGGGATATGGCTTAGTGACATAAGCACCTGCCTGAAAACATTCAATATCCAAATTACACCAAATGCTTACCTTCATAGTTCAGCTAAATCTTTTAACAGACATAAAAAAATCTCCCTCAATAAATTATTATATTCTATTGGACATTTTTCTACTAGTACACCAAATTCATATTTATGTGGAATATGTTAAAGAAATGGTCCTGGTATTTCTTAATGTGTTGCTGGTTGCAGCATATTCACATGATTTTTATAATATTGGTTATCTTTGCCCATTAATAAAAGAACTATATATATATATATATATATATATATATATATATATATATATTAAGGTAGTGCTTTTTAGCTATATGAAGTAGCATGTTTGTATAACTGTACATGCCTAGAACATATGTCAGTTATCCCAAATTACCACCTTTCCCTTTCTTCACTTTTCTCCCACTGCCCTTACTCTTTTTAATAGTCTCCATTCTAATTGCAAATTGCTTCTCTTAAAGAAAAAAAACACTGTGATAGGCAATGTTGTGGCTTCGTTCACTTAAAACTTGGTCTCCAGTTCCATGTGTTTTTCTGTGAAGGACATAGCTTCATGTTTTCTTGTGGCTGATTGATATTCTATTGTGTATATATGCTACATTTTTTTTTATTCTTCTGCTGATGAGCACTTAAGCTGTTTCCATAGTTTATTTATCCTGAATTGCTTTGCAGCAAACATGGTTATTCACGTATCCCCACAGCTTTAATGCTTTTAGAAATATATCTGCAAGTGTGCAGCTCCATCAAATGGTAGGTCCATCCATAATTTTCTGCAGAAATTCCACACTGATTTTCACAATGTCTTTGCTAATTTTCATTCCCACCAACAGCGTTGGCGAAGTTGATAAATGATATGAAAGAATATTTGATAAAGAATTAGACATTCTGAAGAAAAGGATAACATATCTTGGAAATGAAAAGATCAATGGGACAAAATAAATGAGTGGAAATCCTCATCAGCAGACCAAGAAGGCAGATTATCAGGGCTTGAAGTTAAAAGAAACAAATCATTACATGGAAACAAATCGTTACATGGAGCAATGAAAAAAAAAAAACATGACACTATGAAAATATAGACAAACCACAGAGAAGGCATTTAGAATTCCAAACACATGTCACCAGAGAAGATGCTACTCAGATCATATCATAGTTAAAATGTCTGGAGTTCAGAGAAAATAAGTAATTTTGGAAGCTGCAGGAAAAAAAATGCCAAATCACCTATAAACTCAAATGTACTTGAAAACAACAGACTTCTCAGCAAAGTCTCTCAAGGGCAAAGATGTGCAATGTAATATATTCTTAGTTCTGAAGCAAAATAAGTGCCAATTTAGATTATACTATCCAGAAAAGTTACCTAACATAATGAAGAGGAACTAATGTAGACCTTTTTATGTAGACTTTGTCTGGACTTTGCATTGAATGTATGCATAATTTATTAGAGTATGATATTGATTATCTTCCACTTCTCTGGGAAAGTATCTGAATGTAGTTTTATTTTGTGAGTACCTGCAGGATCCTCAACAAAAGTTTGAGTCTCATGGTCTCTTGTAAGATGTTATCATGTGCATATAGATACAGGGTCATTTTTGTACATCATAACTTACGATTTCTAGAAAAAGATGAAAAATTCATATTAAAATATTGTATGACTTTTGAACCAGTCTGTGGTGAGATATTTTAAGGAATTTTAGAAATTTAACAGCCCAAATCTATTAACAGTACTGGTAAACTCTGATCGATTATTTTTGTACCTTATTATCTTTAGATACTTAATCAATCTCTTACTATTTTTAGGTACTTAATCAAAACATCCACCATGTACCAAACCCACACTGATTACAAAGAACACAATTTTCAATGTTAAAGTCCATGACATTAAGGAACTTTTAAGTTACTCAGTGTTTAGAGAAAATTGCATTGCAATTATTATATATGTTATGGCAGCAATTTTCAGGAGGAACTGGAAATTCCAGCCCAAGGAAAGAACTGAAGTGATGCCACAAGAGTTCCATAGATAAAATTAGTAATCTAAAATTAGCTCCTGAAGAATGAGTCTAGGTGGTTATCTAGACCATCAAAGGGTGTATGGAGGGGCAGAGCTTGGGTAAGCTGAAAAGGAAGTAATATCCCATCAGTACATAGACATTTCGAAATTGGTAAGACTTTAAACATGTTCAGATAATGATGAGCTCATGTTTTCCATAAGAGGTGGGGAGATCAATCACTATGCTTCACAGATGAGTAGACATAAAGAGCATCTGGTGAGGGATAGAGTCAGAGTACCAAAATATTGAAGGCTGGCCAAAGCAGTGTTCATTAAAATAATTCTGGAATTTGTGTAAAGGGGAGATATCAATACATTTGGTAAGATTACTGAAGCAGTGAATATTTTGTAGTTTCAGATATTAGCTGGAAGCACAAACAACATTTTTACTACTAGATTAACACAAATAAACTACATAGCATATTTTGAAATTGGTTGATTTTTTTTTTGTTTAAAGGGTAATAATGCCTTTTAACCTAGATAATTCTTTTTAATGAAGTAATAGAAATTATATTAATGAGTTTTCCTATATGATTATTCCAACTATATCCCAAGATAACTTGCTTTCTGTTCAATTATATGAGCAAATTTATTTCATCCTGCATTTGAGGAATAGTGAGGAGATTTATAACACATGCATTTTCACATGTAGGAAAAGTAATATAACTGTAACTGTTAGAAATAGAAGGTCCCTCAAAAAATGTGTTATTTAAAATTTTCCTTTGTGAACAAGAAGCAGAGGGTTTAATTACTTGAAATATTTAAAAAAAGTAAAGAAGACAAGGGAATGGAGTGATAAGGTTCGCAGTCTATATGTTTTTTTTTTGTTTGTTTGTTTGTTTTTTTGGTGGAACCGGGGATTGAACTCAGACCTTGCGCTTGCCAGGCAAGCACTTATTCTACTGAGCCATCTCCCCGGCTGGGTTCACAGTCTAATGTATGACTTAATCTAAATTTGGGGGAAATAGATGTAAATAAAGGGTTGAGGATTGTGGTATGCAGACTTCCTAAACAAATTAGATCTGCTCATTAACTAATGTTGGTGAATATATTGAATACATAGGATTCCTTTTTTTTCCCCTGGAGAGCTTGACAAATTTGCCTTGATCTTCATCCTTATTCTAGATTTTAAATTTAAAATACTGCATGAGGTTCTTGTGCATTGCCATGAAACAGCCTGGGAGGAAAAAGTCTCACATTGGCCTAACCTCTTTTAAGATGTGGGCTCTGAATCTCCCTTGTAGAAGAATCTCTACTATACTGCACTAGTCTGTATGTGAAAGTGGTTTTTTTTTCCCCCTTACTCCCAAGTCATAAATATTTATGATAAATAATGTATTTTATTATTGTTTTAATGTTTCATTTATTTGGTACACGGTCTTGCTACAGAGCCAGGACTCATAGTGATCCTCCTGTTTCAGCTTACCAGAGCTGGAATTACAGGAGTGTGGTACCATGCCCAGAGTGGTGGCTGTAGCATGCCCAGGGTGGGCCATGTATGGCATGTGGTACTGGGGATTGAACCCCAGTCCTTGTGCTTTACAAGAAGGCACTTAGACTGCTGAGATATCTCCCCAGCCCAGTAAATTTTATTGAAAAACTAAAAGATACTAGTTTTCATTTAGAAAATATTACAAATAATTTTTTAAATCTAATTTTGATGTTCCTCACACTATCTAGCCTTCTTTCTTCCAAAGTGAGGTATTCCAGGCTTTCTTGCTTTCCGAGTTCTCTTGTGTGGCTCTTTCCTTTCTGATTTCTTTTTCTTTTATACGCTGGGTATTATGGGAAAAATAACTCCCATAAGTATCGATGAATGTTAGTGAGTGGATAAGGCACAGGTATGGCATAACATTTAGAGTACTGCTTCCATCTTACATACAGGTAGTTACATCCTGAGGGATACTTACACGAATATGTTACTTTTCTGATTTTTTTTCATATTAAGACATTTTCCCCATTTCATTAGTGAATTTTTAAAAATTAACATCCCAGTTAAAGTTTTCAATTGATTTCAGATATAAAGGCCACAACCTATATGTCTTTTTTCACAATATATTACTGAAGAATGTGCCACTGTAGAACAATAATAAAGACAATTTGCTCAATACAAGTTTTAACATATATAATAAGTTTCAGTTATTCTGTGTCTACTTCATGCCTGTGCTTCCTTTTAGCACCCATTTATAGTTTCTATAGCTTATTGTGTAACAATTTGTGATGCATTCTTTTAAGAGAAGATGAATTGTATCTATAGTGTGTAGCAAATGAGTACTGAGCAATTGTCCGAATACCAGATACAATATATGCCTCAGCTAATTCTGAATTTATGAATTCAGTTTTATTTTATTTGAATATTCAAATTATCTTCCCATATATGCTTATAAATACCACTTACTTATACTATAATTGGATAATTAGCTGAAATTTCAAATCCATTCAATGTCCTATTTTTTTATTTGTCAAACACAGCAAGCCTAACAGTATTTATAAAATGTAAAAAATATTTATAAAAATTCCTCATTGATGGGAAAATTACTTCAGACTTGGAATTTTATTTTCCTACTGTTAAAGTAGATGTCTGTTTCATATAGCTTTTCTCCACTTTTGGGAACATCTTTAAAGATCCTTATTTGTGGTAACTTGGCCGCAATAGGGAACGTGAAAGTAAGCTTTCCACTGTGGAGAAGCCCACGCCTGGTTAGTTGTTCATGATATTTCAGAGGTCTCAGAGGTGATGGTATCATGGATGTAATCCTTTCAGAACTTTGAAAAAAAAATCATTAGAATGTTTAATATTAAAACTTAGAATCATGACCTCCATAATATCTTCATCCTCGCTGAAATGATAAACTTTTGAGAGCATTCTACTTTCTTTTTCACCAATATATTTTCCCGTAAATCATTCTGTCCGCCTGTTTGAAAATAAGTAGTGTCACTGTTCACTGATTATATTATAGTCATCTTGTCTGGGAAATTACGATAAAAATACAATAGTGGAACCTAGTTTATGAACTTCACACATAGATAACCATCGCATGTGGATATTGTATTTTATACTAAAATGTCAAATTATTACTCTTTAAGATGCACAGTTTTATATATTAGAAAACTACTTGCATATTAGAAAATACTTTCAAATGCCACCAACAGCATAATTACAGAATCATTGAAACTGTTTTACATTTAAAGTGTTATATATTTTTCCATTTACACATATAAAATACCTAACACAAATATCAAAAGAGTGAAACACTTAAAGAAATAATTGTTCTGAATTTGTGAAGATGATTAAAAGAGTAAGCACTCTAGGCTCTTCAGAGCTTCTTTAGGAAGAAAATACTAAAACCAAGGAAAAATTCAACAAATGCCCATAGCTTTTAGGTTATAAAGTCAAACTGGTAACCTTAAGGATTGGCTGCAATAGAACTTCATAATTTTCCCTTCAGAAATATAATATAGATGAAATTAGGTCACAGTCTTTGCAAAAAAAGATCTCTCCCTTTGTCATTTAATACTAACATATGGGCCATTTTACTTTGTTTATTGTTTTCTCCAAAAAATGTCCTTTTAAATCTTTTATTAGTACACATTTGAGATACATAATGATTTCATTCAATGGTGCAGATGTTGTGCTATGTTATTCCATCAGGTGATTCTAAAATATTTCATATACAACCAATTATTTCTAAGAAATTTGAAATATAAGCTCTAATTTCCTAAAAGTACTTTCATGACTGTTCATTGCATTAATATAGTTTAAATATTCCTTCATTTTAAGTAATATTAGATTTGTTTTATAACTTTAAATTTATAGGTTTGAGATGATGATGATGCTTATTATTATTATTATTATTATTATTATTATTATTATTGTACTGAGGATCAAACTCAGGTCCTTGTGCTTACCAGGCAGGCACTTATGCCACTGAGCTATCTCCCTGGCTCATTTTATTGTCAAAATAGCATGGAAGGCATTTGTAGAGAAGGCATAACATTTTTAGAAGAAAATATTTAAGGAAGATTAGATAAAAAAGAAAACAAATTTAAAGGTAATTATCGAATTATATATCTATATACATATATATATATTATTTAGCAATAATATATTTACTATATATTTAATATACTTTTGTCATTCAGGTCTTTTTAAAAGAAAAAAATCATCTTTTTCAAAAAGACAAACATTCCAGTTTTTCTCAGTTAAATGACAGAAACCTTCCAGGAGTCTAGAAAAATCAAACGGAGTCAGTAAGTCAAAGTTTAAACAGAATGTCACTAAACCAATCAGGAACACTGTAAAGTGCAGGAACCCCTAAGCCACCTATGACCCCATGCAACTTCAACTACAATGAAACGAACTGAAGTCATTCATAGTATGAGATACACTCCAGAGAGATCAAGGTAGTGTGACGTCTTCTCTGCTATTTGATGATCAGTATAAAGCTACATGTTAGAGAATTACTAAGCACAACGAGACCTAATTTTCAGTAACTAGAAGTACGCTGCAGTGGAGCTCTCCCTCCACGTTTTCATTTATGCCTCCCTCTGTAGGAAGACAGAAGTCAATACAGTGACCTTTCCTCCTTCAAATTCACCAACCTGTAAAATAAGGCAGGCAAAGGAGAGAGACCTTTTGTCATCTGATCAGAAAGTGGAAACTCTGACTCAATCTGAAATGACACTATAACCTTTAAAGCAGTTAACAGTGACCTTTATATTTATCTTCTTTAGCTCCTTACTACTGGCACTCTTCTTCCAGTATTTATTTTCTATTTTCTTGAATCCTGCTTCCAATTTTCCTATTCTGAGAAAATATTTGATGCTTAAGTATAGACATAAAACGCAGTGTACCTCTGCACTTGCTTCTTCTGACTGCTGTGTTCATGCTGCCTGCAGGCACTGAGGGAGCCGTATTTGGGCACTCTGTGGAGACGCCCCACATCAGAGCGGAGCCATCCCAAGACCTCAGGTAAGCTATCCCTCCCGTCTGCATGCCCTAGTTACCAGCAGTATTCACAGGTAAGCAATTGAAGTAGCACCAGTGCTATGTGCACAGGTATTGACGTGGCATTACCTTGCTCCATGTAAGTAGGTATTTCACTGAGTACAAGAAAAAGTGAGTTACTGTTCTAACTTCTCAACATTTCCCAAGTAGACTTACAACATAAGCAACCATAGCATGCAGAAGAAGTGTGGAACAGGAAGGAGAAGTAATTATTGAGGAAGTTGACAGAAGGATTGATAACAGTAGGCATTCTGGAAAATCTGGCCTCGATAATGAAAAACAGGATGAACTTAACCATAAAAGGAGGAGACAGAGAAGGAAACCCTTTCAGTGGGCAAGGAAGGTTATGTAGTGGGAACTGTAAAACCAATTGAAATGGTAATCTGGAAAAGGCACGACTTCACTGCACAGTGATGGATCCTTTATTCTATTCGCCTTTCTGTAGAATTTGCTGCTTTCTATCTCTTTCTGCTCTTGAAACCACTTAAGTAAATGTAAAATCTCTCCCTCTGTAGAACGCTGTGACAGAATTCTCCCAAAAACAATCAAACTAATGTTTTGTAATGATGAAATTTTAAAGTTTAAGAGAATGATCCATAAATACTTCCACTCAAAATATTGGGGCTGGGGAGATAGCTCAGTGGTCTAAGTGACTGCCTTGCAAGCAGAAGAACCGGGTTCAATCTTGGGCACTGCATGCCATGTCTGGGCACGCAGTGATAGCCAATGCAACGGGGCATTGTGGTGCATGCCTGTAATCCCAGTGCTGAGGAGGCTGAGACAAGGAGACCACCATGAGTTGGAGCTGCATGCGAAACCCTCTAACAAATAAATGATTTAAAATATTTAAAAATTTATTAATACTGTTGTGTTAAAGATTCCATATTTTCTGATAGGTAAATCACACTCCACAATAAATTGCTGCAATATTTTGTAGAAGATAGCCATACTGACAAATAAAAAGAGTAATCACATGTTTATAATCACTATCAAGTTAGATAACAACATCAACATGACAAAATCTCTGTTGTAGAAAACATGAAAGGAATACTCCATTAATTTAAAAACACATTGATGTCATAAAATCATTGTTGAACTATTTTCATTAGATAAGCAGGAAAACTGATCTGATAAAAACAAAAAGTAAAATTTCAAGGCAAAAGGCATGGTTTTTATAATAATATATTTTACAGAATTCTATCATTTTTGTAACTATAATTATTTATTGCTGAATTAATAGGTTAAGTATTTAAGCTATATTCAGAAGGATTGTCTCTCAAATCAGAGTAAAACTTATGAAATGTTTGTGCACAATAGAACATACGCAGTGTAATATTCAGTCATCTTATTGTTCCACAATGATCATGATTGATTAAATGATGAAACAACCCTTTCAGCTACTGTACTAAGTATATTGTTTTTACAGCTTCTTCTAATGAAGAAATCTGTTTCACTCTTTCAAATTTTTAAAGGAACATAATGTCCCCTTAGAATTTACTATATAATTTGGTTTAATTACAAACCATGATCTAGACACACATTTTCATATCTTTTTTGTCTTTTTGAGACAGGGTCTCACTATGCATCCCAGACTGGTCCCGAACTTATGGCAGTCTTCTTGCCTCAGCCTCCCTAGTGCTGGGATTACAGGTGTGCACCATCATGCCCAGCCTTGTACATACTTTCAATTAATGATTAGATAGTGTCATTGGAGGAAGGATTTATGTAAACTGTATGAGAAAACTGGAACAACGATTCTCAGACCTGTGCTGTTTTATGCTGAGATCCTAAACAACTTAGTGTTTCACTGAGCAATAAACAGACTCAACAAGCAAAGAACAATAACAGGAAAGACAGCCACATCGTATAATGCAAACCTTTTTTTGATAAGGACAAAATAATATTTACACTAAGCAAAACCAAGAGGAATTTAAGAGTGTTGAAGAATGTATACATATAGCATCTCACTATGTGCCAAAATTTTTACTTATATCCCTTTTCTTAGGAATGCAGCTTCTTTTGTACATTTATTTTATTCTTCTATACCCAAGAGTGTCCTAAATGCTAATAGCATAGGAGCCACAAGTTCATGTTTTATTAGCATTACAGCAGCCAGAATGCTATCTAATAAGTAACAGTTTGATAAATATTGATTAATCTGAGCTACTGAAACAGAAAATCTGTAGGTTGAAAAACTAAACAGATGTGATGTAGGAGATGTGAAAGCTGTAAGACACATGGATAACATTGCTAGCAGTCATCTCATGACTGTTCTTGTAAGGAAATCAATAAAGTAAAACAAGTCTCACAGTATTTCACGTGTATATCAACTAAATAATGAGTTAGACTTACAGAAGTTGAGAGTAAAAAGGTGCTTAAAAGATACTGGCAAGAGTAATAAGGGTAAGAGATGAAATCTGAGGAAGTTACCAAATTTTGAGATGTGTTTAACCCAGTTCAAGCACTATGCAATGCATACGTGTATTAAAACTTTAAATTACATTCCATAAATGTGCATATATTTTCTGTTTAATATATAATTTGAACTTTATTTTTAAATGAATATTTAAAAACATAATCTAAAGGTTAAGAGATTACAATTAAATTTAATATATATTTGAGCTTACCAATGTTCTCCAAAACAATTGGAAATTTTCTCATTTCTAAAAAGGATGCTCTTACTTCCATCATTTTAGTAATTATGTACCAATTTTATTTTTATAGTAATAAATCCCATTATTAAAAGAAGAACAAGGAGGGCTGGCTAGATAGCTCAGCACACAAAGCGCCTGCTTACGCAAGCACTGGTACCACAGGCCGGGCTGGCCCAAACCCTACATCCCCACATGTGCTGTGCCAGCGAAGGAGTCTGGGTGTGGTGGAGCATACCTGTTATCTCAGCACTGGGGAGGCTGAAGACAGGAGGATCACTAGGAGTCTAAGCTGTGTAGTAAGACCCTGCACAAAAAGAAAAAAGAGGAACAAGAGCTACTATTTTAATTATCTTGCTGATATATCTCAAAATTTGTAAATATGAATGTGACTTAAATTATAGTGTTTTTGTACAATGTATATGGTGTTTCTAGGCTTATGTGTTATTTGAACATGAAGCTAAACTGAGCTTATCCTATAGTGGTAAAAGCAGATTGACAAGCCCCAAGGTGAGTGATACTAATTTATATTGCAAAACCGCAATAGAGAAAAAGTACAGAAATGATTGGAATACTCAATTATTCATTTGTGTACTGAGCATTAAAGATCTTTACAAGCCTGCTCACAACTTTCCCTTCAAGGCAGAAGAAATACTGTGAGCTGACATCTAACACTAATCAACAAAGTGCAAGGAAATGCTGAAGGAAATAAAATAGTAGTTCAGGAAGCTGGTAGTTATGGAGTCTTCTTTTACTATTAAGAATAAAAAAAAAAAAACTAGGAAAGATTGTTTTAGAAGTTCCCACTAGAGTGTAACAAGTACTTTTTGTGGAACTGTGATTTTAAAGTTAACTTTTGCAACATAGTTTCATTATTCATCTGTGCCAAGTTCTATGCTCTAGGTTTCATGTGCATGTTAACACACACCTGTGGCTTTTCCCTTTTAGAAATAGGGACACTATTTGATAGTAAGTGTGTATATTTTAAAAGACTAAAAATATACATGCTGAGTAATTGGTAATGACATCAGAGTATATTTGGTTGTAATTATACAAGTACTAAAGCTCTTCCTACTTCAAGTTTTAAATTAATATATAATTAAATTATCAAAGTTCATAGTTTCTTCACCCTGTGGTGAAAAAGATGAAGGTTATTATGTGGTTGTCATTGTTTAATATCAATATGGATGTGAAATTCATGAACTATTCCAAGAATGAGAAAATAATCTAGACCCGGAATCAGCAAAATGGGTTAATATTTAGGTAATATTTAATGACACAATTGGCATTTTTGTCATTATAATCTTCAGACAAATGCAGTTTAAAACTGAAATGCCAAGGTTGGAAGAATCCAAATTAATCTGTGGAAACCTGTACTCCAATGCACTTCAATCCTGTATTCAAACAAAATCCATCCTTCATTAAGTAATAGGCATTTTGCCTGCATCCTTTTGTCAGGAAAGAGGAAAATTACTCCTCTGGTGTTTTGGCTCCTTGAAGAAAAAAGTCTCTCTCTCACTCTCTGTCTCTCTCTCTCTATCTAAAATAAAACAGTTAATTTGATTTGATTTGATTTCTCCTTCTGTCATAACTTCCCTTCTCCTTGTGTTTTCTTTCCTCCTTTTTTGTTTCACTCTAGAATGAATTTGCTTATTTGTTTAGAGTCATCAGTTAATGATCATTTTTAGAGGCTTACATTAAAACAGAAAGAGGCTGGGGCCAGGGAGATAGCTCAGTAGAATAAGCGCTTGCCTGGCAAGTGCAAGGGCCTGAGTTCMAAAAAAAAAAAAAAGGCTTATGTTAGTTTGAAATCTTGGGAATATGATTGTAAATTGATCAAGAGAACATTATGTACTTTAAATGAATAAATAGCAATAGAGGTATAGATCAAAAACATATAATTTATGATTGAAAAAAGCACCCCACACTCAGAAGTGATAAGATAGTAAAAGTTATTCTATATTCAGATTACTGTTTGCATTCATTAGTTTTTCTTAATAGACATTTTTGTCCAGTTATACATTTTATTCCATCATTATAACAGCAAATCATTAATAGGTGACTTCTGTACATTTAGCATTATTAAAGTCAGTTAAACTACATACTTGGTATCTATATTCTGCACAAGTTTCAATTTAATAATTGCACTTGCAGCTTTTTAAAAAGTGTGCTTCTTTCTCAGAATACTAAGAGGTTTCTCCAGAGCAGGCCACAGAGCCTCCAGGAGGGACTGTGTAGTCCCTTGTGTACAAAACCTCATCCGAACCAAGGCCAATTTGAGGACAAAGCACAAAGGAAGAAACAGTTTAGCTTACAATTTCAGTAGGGAACATACATCACTACACTGTTTTATATTGCTATGACTCACAAAATATTTGTGTAAATATTTATCATTTATCACAGTATCACAGTACAGAAAAGATTAAAAATTCTAGAAAGACACAGAGATACACCCATCTCTTACACACACTGCTATTTATAGATATATAGTTTTGGTGTTCTGAAATTATTACTGTTTACCTTTACTGTTAATATTTTATTTTTAAGGGCTGGGGAGATAGTTCAGTGGAATAAGTGCCTGCCTGGCAAGTGCAGGGCCCTGAGTTCAATCCCCGGTACCGGGGGGGGGGGGAATATATGTATATATATGAATACAAAATGGGCAAAAAGTAGAAAGAAAAGAAACATTAGAAACCATACAGAATTTGACTAAGCAAAACAATAATTTGACAGTGGTTTTTATATTACATAATATTATCTTCAAATTAGTTGTTTAGATTACCAGATATAAACATGAAAAATTGATTTTAAAGAGTTATAAGAAATTAAGAAGAAAAATAATTAAACATTCACTGCTCCTTTCAATAGACCAGCAGAAATCGGCAGTAGAATTTCCAAGCAATCTTGTGTATATACATAAGGATTTCTTTTCCTTCTTTCTTTTGTCCTTTTCCTCATCGCAGTGTTTCCTGCCCACTGAACAGGTTCTTTCCTTTTCACAGTATTTATTACACCTTTCAGATTTTATTTACTCTTTCAGGTTCTTACACTAACAAGACAAGGCGATTTTTGCACATGTGGGCCTGATTTATATCACTTACCAGTACGTTCTCTAGTTGCAGCCATTTTCCTATAAAAGCCTGTCTAAGGGCCGGTGAGATAGTTCAGCATACTAAGCGCCCACTTCAGCAAGCACGGGGATTAGGGAAGGTTTCCAGGTCGCATGCAGTGCTGGCCCCTCCCTCAGGACAAACTGAACCAGAGATGGAGCCTTGGTACGGGGGTGCGGGCCTTTAATACCAGCGCTGGAGAGGCTAAAAACAGGAGGATCAATTCGAGCCCATGCTGTGAAGTGAGCCCCTGTATGAAATATATATATGAAAATAAATACATAAATAAACATTAAAATAAAAAGAAACTTTGGATGAAGCTCATATAGCAGTAATTATTAATAAAGTATACAATGATCATTTTCTTTGTAAGGTTTCATTCACCCCATGGGATTGTGAATTTGTCAGACTTTTCCAACATGGCTATATTGTTTTACTTTTCAACTAACATTAGATGAATTACATTCAATGAATTTCACTTTCTGATGCGTGTGTTCTAGATTCACTTCCTTAATGCTAGTTTTGAACGTTACTGTTTGAATCATATATTTAATATTTTTTATTACTTCCTGTGACTTAAGACTATTGCACTGACTTATATCACACTGACATTTTCCTTTAAAAACTTTGTTTTTAATTTTTACTTTTTTAATATTCTTTTTTAATTTTTATTTTCTTTTTTATTTTTAGATTGTATCATCTTTTTTACCCATAATTTTCTTGATAAACAAATAGCAATGAGACAGTTTCAAATCAAATTTGAAGGACAGTTTCAATAATTAACACATTGCATACATTCTTCCCAGAGGTTAATTGCTGTACAAGATGTGGACATGATATCCTATTTACAAACACCATTAGAACAAATCC